>JAUMHQ010042169.1:0-11181 GCA_032361165.1 Enteromius paludinosus | reverse complement strand
GTTTTTTGCCATGTTGGTACTGTTTGGAGTAGTTTATAATTCTATTAATGTGGTTTGTCCTGTGGTTTAAGCTGCACAGAGTTAAACGTATGCATGCGTTTAGATTATAATACCCACACACTCTCGACACCTTTTGTCATTTTTGTTATTATGTTTGTTTTTGTTGCCAAATTGGTTCGGAACAATTGTTAAATAAATAATTGCATAATTATGCGTGCCTGTCTGTTTGAATGACATTTTTTTATCACTAAGGTAGCATTGATTTAAAATTGGTTCAATAAAAAAAAATAAATAAATAAAAAAAAAAGCTTCAATGTAGTTAAACTACTTTTACCATGTTGCTGTAGATTAGCTTGCTACATTTCTCAGGGTAGTAGCTTTAGTGTAGTTAAGCTAAATTCAGTGTAGAGTAACTGATAACGTAGCTCACTACATTAGTACATGTAGCTTGCCCAACACTGGCTATATGGCATGTTAAAGTCAGATATGACTGTGCCAATGCAACACACATCGCTGCAAATGAGTATCTGAGTATATATTATTCTCTATGATAGATCAGTGGGTGAACTGAATTGAAGATCACATTTGTATTCATTTTGCAATTTATGTGGCCATGTGTACATAGAGCCTGTTTACACCTGGTTGATCTGATTTGTTCAAATGTTTCTAAGTCAGCACCGTAATAAAAAAAAATGTAATAAAAACAGGGAATATTAACAGGGATAAATAAAAACAGGGAATATTAGGGGCAGCCGTCTCTCTAAAGGACCTCCTCACCACATTAGCCTAGTTGAAATGTGTCACAAATGAGGGTGTGAAGTGTGCGAGTTCAAGTGCAACAGTGTTTATTTATACTCAGGGTCAGGCAGACAAAGTCGAGTGCCGGCAAACAGTCAGTGACACACTGTAATGTTTAAGTGAAGACTTTTTTGAAAAACAAAAGGATCTTAAGACATTGACTTTCATATCTTGTTTCACAGTGCACAAATTCACAGAAGGTACAGATAATAACCTATGTTGATGTTATGTTATAGTGTTTTCACTGCATGCATACAATGTATATGTCTGTTTTGAACAGGAATTCGCCTTCTTGCTGTCCGCTAAACCTTTAAGTATTTAAATCAAAGATGTCTGATGCGAGTGGGTTAAGACTCCTTAACAGAGAAAACAAACGTCTAATGGAAGACACAACAGAGCAATCAACGGCACCAGTAAGTCAAATGTTTACCCCTACAGATGAACTGCAAGAACCAAGAGAGCAACCTGTCAGGTCCAGTTCACGCAAGGGAAGTTTGACAGAGAAGGGCCTAGAAATGCAGAGGCAACAGGCAAAGAAACATGAGAAAGCCTTTTATAAGGTTTATGATTCTTGGAAACAGACGGCAAAGGAAACTAGGTCTAAATTAAAACTCTTGTGCTTACTTCAAGATCTTGGCAATCTCCAGAAAAACATTCATTGCAAACTTGATGCAGTTAGCCAGTGTTATGCTCCCTTGTTACATAATCAGACTACAACTCCTGATATTGTTAAGAGGATTGATGCCTGTACTACACTAACGGCCGAAATCTGTGATTTGGTGAGCAGACGATTAGAAACTATTGATGAGAGCCATAATGAAAAGGCTTGTGAAAGAGAGAGTTAGACAAATACTAAACAAAGACGAGGTTGAATCCATCCTTGGTCATACTAACACAGAAACTATAGTCTCAGAGTCATCAGATGAAGAATTTCAATCACGGATTTCCTCCAAAGTTTCCAGTAAGAAGGCAGAAGCTGAAGCTGAACTTGCTGCCAAGGTTAAGCAGTCAAGGGCCATACAAGAAATTCATGAGCAGCAAACAAAATTACGCCAAATGGAGAGTGATTGGAAACAGAGAAGCTAGAATGCTAACAGAGATGAAAGAGAAAAGCAGTAATGTGCTTAATAATAGAGAAGGAGAGGATAAAGCAGGAGAGGCTCAATGCAACAAAGGAAGTAAAAGTAGCAGCAGCTTGCATGAGGGCATATAATGATGCCGAGAGCTATGCTGAAGAGTTTCAGGAGGGTCGAGAACATGAAGCTGACAATCAACCTTCAGCTTAATCCTGAAGCAGAGTCATTTCATCCACAGCGAACGTTTCCTGAAATGCAGGAGTCAGTGGATGTAGTCCAGGCACTAGTGAACTCTCCAAGTATAAGTCGACTGCCTATTCCAGAGCCAGCAACCTTCAGGGGTGATCCCCTGAAATTAAATGATTGGAAATTGTCTTTTACAACACTAATTGATCGTAAATTAATTCCAGCGGGTGAAAAGATGTTTTACTTGAAAACATATCTTGGTGGAGAGGCCAGGAAAGCAGTTGAAGGATTCTTTTATCGAAACTCAGAAGATGCATATAAAGGAGCCTGGAGGGTTCTCGAAGAGCAGTATGGAAATCCCTTCATTGTACAGAGAGCCTTTTGTGAAAAGCTCATGAAGTGGCCTAAGATAGGAGTTAACGACCCAGTGGCCCTGCGTGAGTTTAGTGACTTTCTACAGGGCTGTGTAGAGGCCATCCCACACATTCTAAACGTCTGCGAAGAGAACTATAAACTACTTAAGAAATTACCCACTTGGATCGTGAGAAACTGGAATAAGATTGTGGTTTAAGAGTTGGACCTATCAGGGGAATTTCCACATTTTGTGCGATTCTCAGAGTTTCTGCAAAGGGAATCTAAATTAGTTTGTAACCCGTTACCTCTTCGCTTATGATGAGTGTCAAGGCTTCTGACGAGAGAAACCCCAAAAGAGCCAAGGCCTTTAATACAAGAGTTCAAGTTAAGGGTGCAACATGCCAGAGGCCAGAATTTCAACAGGAATTACAATGTCCTGTTTGTCCGAGTAAAGCCCACAACATTGTTAAATGTCCCAACTTCGCAGCAAGATCCATAGATGACAAAAGATCTTTTATTCGGGAGAACCATCTCAGTTTTGGATGAAGATCGAGACAAAAACAATGTAAGGACACTGAGGTCAAATTCTGAAGAACATTCAAATCAAGAAACACAAACAGTTATGTCTCATGCCTTAACTCAACATGTTTCTGCAACCCCTTCGTATTGTTCCTGTCTTCATTTCTGTGCAGAGGAGCCACAAAATGAGATTCTCACTTATGCACTACTAGACACTCAGAGCGATACTACTTTCATTATGAAAGACTTCCTTGAGGAGCTACACACAAACAGTAAGGAAGTGAAGTTAAAGCTTAGTTCCATGACTTGTAATACACTTACCACAAGTCACAAGATCAGAGGTCTAAGGGTCAGAGGACTCCAGGGTGAGAAATATATTCAGATTCCACAAGCATATACCTTGCAGTGGCCTCACCTTAAACGCATAGCCCATGAGATGCCTCGTCTTCAGAACTGTGACAAAAGGATGTTGATCGGTTATGATTGTCCTTCAGCCTTAGCTCCTTTAGAGGTTATTACTGGCGGTGACAACAAGCCCTTTGCACAAAAAACAAGTATTGGATGGAGCATCATAGGCCTTTGTAATCCTCATCTTGACAGACAGGGCAGTCAAAGCTTTGTGCATCGAGTCTCAGTGAAGGAAGTGTTAGTACCATCTGCAAACAATGTCCTAAAGGTCTTAGAGTCAGACTTTAATGAAAGGCATCTCGAGGACAAACACGTATCTCAAGTAGACATTCGGTTTATACATCTTCTCAGTGATAACGTTCAGCACAAAGAGGATGGACATTATCAGTTACCCCTTCCCTTCAAGAGTTTCAGCGTTCCTTTGCTGCCCAACAACAAGAAGTTTGAAATGGCACGACTGCAACACCTAAAGAAAAGACTGAAGAAAAACCAACAGCTTCGTCTCCTGGATCCGCCAATTTTGGCTTGAAGTACTTGACCGAGCAATACAAGTCAGAGTATCCTTCAGCTTCATCATTCATTCAGAAAAACGTCTATGTGGATTCAACAAGCTAAAGAGCTAATCATTGAAGCCCAAGCATTATGCAAGCGTGGAGGCTTACATCTTCATAAGTTCAGATCAAACAAAGCGGAAGCCTTACATTGTGTAGATCCATCTGAATGGGCGATGTCCACCAAACCACTTGATCTCAATCCTGATACAACAGGGTGCATTCTTGGCATTCAGTGGGCTGTGGAAGATGATATGTTTAGATTCGACGTCAAACTGAAAGATCACCCAACAACCCGTCGTGGAATCCTGTCGGTCACTGCTTCTTTGTATGATCCTCTCGGATTCTTTTCCCCTTTTCTTCTGAAAGGAAAGATAATTCTTCAGGAGCTCTGTCATACAAACATCAGTTGGGATGACCCCCTTCCAGAGGACATAATCCCATGGTGGGAGAAGTGGAAATCTAGTCTTCATGAGCTAAGGGACATTGCCATTCCAATATGTTACCACCCGCCATCCTTTGGTACCATCATTAGGGTAGAATTGCACCACTTCTCTGATGCAATTAATGTGGGATATGGTGCATGCTCTTACATTAGGTTAAAAAATGACAAGGGTGATGTCCACTGCAGTCTAGTAATGGCCAAGGCTAGGGTTGCACCCACAAAAAACCAAAAAATCCTAAGTATTCCAAGATTTTAAAATGTTGCTGGATGTTAAGCTTATGGCTTCATTCCGAACTTCCCATCACTAGCAACAGGAAATCAGGGGAACAAACAAGATGGGTGGAGAAAACGGTTTCATAATAGCAGTCCGAAAAGAGCAACAGAGAAAAACATAAAAAGAAGTCCTAGAGCTAGAGTGCCATCAACAGTCTCTAGCTGGCAGCTCCAGCTGGGCGTGACAAAATGATTCAGGTTTTGGTCACCACTGTCAGATTTTTCACCCCCGTCAGATTAATACGATAATGATATTTTATATTGGTTGTGGAATTGCTTGTCACATGTGAAAGTGTAATCTGTCTGCTAACATGAGAATGCGTTTTAATTTGTAAAAAAAAAAAAAAAAAAAACCACAACAACAACAACAACATACTGAATGCTGTTACAAATAAATATAAAATTATATTACACAGTCCAGGGTAAAAAGCACATTTCGTTATTTAAAAAAAAATAAATAAATAAATAAAAAAAGAAAAGTTGAGAGGTTGAATTCAATCAGCTCAATGTCCTAATACAAGATACAAAGTTTCATTTGTCCAAAGACAAGGTTTTATTTTTTCAATATTTCACCCTGTTTTGTCCTGCTTCTCAAGAACCAGTGATATGTATAATAATGTATAAGAATTATGTATGACCCCATTGTTATCAAGACATTTCGAGCCCTTCATAATAATATCATAAATGATCTAAATTGTTTAATCATCTATTAATTTCAAGCCATTGAAGGAATTCCCTGATTATTTCCTTAAATTTACAGGGTTTTCCTTGACCAGATAACCCTGCTTGCTAATAAAGCATATATTAAGATAATGTACAGACATCAGTCAGGTAAAAATGAGATGTTATTTTAGAGTTACCTCTATCATGAGGTTTTCACAGGGACCCATGCTTTCCAAATAATCCAGTTCCACTGTACATACTTTGCATTGCTGGAAGACAGAGAAATAAATACTGACTGCACCCACGGATTTCTTCAAACTTATTTATATATTATTTGTTAATACTTAAAACAAATTAAATCCACTTGTATTAAACAATTTGTCTGAAATCAAGTCTTTATGCAGAATGGCTTCTCATGTAAATTTATCATGTAAAATGTGATATAAATTTCATCAAGTATTTCTAATAGTTGGTCTTATTTGTCTGCTGTGCAGTGTTAATTTGAATTAATTTGAGCATGAAAGGAATTACTGAGGAGAAACATACCGCTTTCTCCTCGACAGTTCTTAGTAGATGTGTTCTGTTACTAAGCTCAATGACGTGTTTGTCTGCCACATAACTAGTATTGAAGATCACCACTATTTTATCTCCATGAAGCACTGGATAAATGTCAGCATCCCACTGTACTTGAGCTAGCAGGTCGATCAAACAGAAGGAGAACAGTCAGTGAGTATTATTCAGATATGAATGACTCCTCAAATTCTGTGTGCTGTGGCTATTTAATTTCACAATTTCAGAAAATGCCTGCAGATCTCAAATGAAACTCAGCATGCATTGTGGCATTCCTTCTCTGTCTCTAATAAGACAGATCAATCAATCAAAAGTCTTGCACAAAGAGAAGATGAAATCATTGAAATCATTCTAACCTATTTCAGCTCTCTTTGCATAAACCTTTCCATTTACTGATGGAGTTGGAAGATTGTAGGCTATTACATAATTAGTTACAGGACAAACAGGTACATTCGGCACAGTGAAACTGAACCATAACTGTCAAAGAGGAGAAGAAATAGATTAGCACACAATTACAAAAGAGACAGAAATAAAAAGGTTCTAAATGGTAAAACAGAAGTTAACTCAATATATGATGGAAAATCTGTAGTAACTAACAGGGCATTTCAATGTTAAAATACTGTTTTATTAGCAGTTTTTGGAAGAAAAAAAAAAAAAAAAAAAGGAGCTTTTTCTGAGGTGGTGTAGTGAAAACACGTTCTTTACCTTTTCTTGACCAGTCAGGTTGATTTGTTCGGTGGTAAATGGAGGCTGGTATTGACATCTGTAATATGACTCACTCATTTCAAAACCCAGCACTATCCATGTGCCAGTAAGACTGCGAATGCTGCCTAAGAAGACAATGTACAAATTATGTACTCATTTGTGATTTATAGCCTCATTACACACATTGATCTTCAAAAAACAGCAAACAACCCCTTGTCATTCACACTGGCTTTCCTCATTAGAAGCTGCCAGATGTCCACTGTCTGATATCAGTAAAACAAAGTTCATCTGAACTTTAAGCCATCTGCTGAAGTCAAATTTGTAGTGCGGCATTAACTGATGCGTGTCCATGTATCTCATGTGCAACGACAACTAACCGTTTGATCACACTTTTCTCTTTGTTTTTTTTTTGTATGACTCTGCAGTTTTTAATAATTAGTTAATTTCCACGTACAATAATTTACTGTGCAATTTCAATAAAACACAGACAAAACTGCGTTGTAAAATGTCACATGTCATTGGTTTTGCTGATGTTGTAGATTGTTGCAGCTGCTGCGAAGGTGCTGTGTATTAAAGACATACTGCTGCACAAAGAGCAAACAGCATCTATACAGGTGGAGCTGGGGAAGGTGGATGCAAAACACTCAGAGTGGATACTAACCAGACATTTAAAATGTAAAGCAGTAAGCTCATTAGCTGCGTAGGCATCATAAACCAATCAGCTTGTGCCAAGTTATTTAATGCTGCGGATGTCATCTGTAGTGGACAGCATGTCAGTACACGATCCGTTCCACCTGCATGATCTGTCCACGTATGCGTATAATGACGTAGTAGAAAACGCGGATACGCAAATGGTAATTCTGCTTTCCGACTAGTTATGACACTGCACGATCTGTTCCACGCTTAAGCATCTTTGTTTATTATGTTTCTTGTCTTCTGTAAACACCAGTAAATTTGACGTAATTAAGCGCATACGGCTCGTGCAGGTGAAACGGATCACACACTGACACAGCACATTCCAGGGCCCTGTTTATGGCAGGTTACCTTTGGTACTAAGCCCCGGACAAGACTTCTCAAATTGTAAAATGTTTCTGTCCTTCACCCATAAATAGACTGACTCCTAAAGGTTTTAGTGTGCGACCACCAGAGATGGAGATAACGGTGTAATAAGTAAGTCATGCGCAGTGTAGCTGTATTTGACAAAAAGTTACCATAAACCCTGGGAAGGCGCACGGGTCACCATCGCTTTGTCTCACGCGAAGATAAAGATAAAGAGCAAGAGAGTCTTTCATAACATGCAGACGTGATGCGCTACATGTAAACAATATTCTTTGTTGTATTTTCCTGTCTAAATAAAGGAGTACTCTTGGAATTCTTCAGCTTTTAAGAACTGCAGGTTTCTCCGGTAGTGGGCGGGACTAATGTGCTAATGAAAATCTTATTGGCTGGCGCTCACCTATTATTGTCCCTGTTTTGATTGCAGCTTATTAATACTTATGCTGCATCTGAAATCGCTTTCTTCCCTACTATATAGTAAGCGAAAAACAGCATGCGAGGCGAATAGTATGTCAGAATTCACAGAATTCAAAATTAAGTAGGAGAGAAGTACCAGGACGACCTCCTGCTTCTGCCCGAATTCAGCAGTATACACACCATGGACACTTTCCTATCCCATGAAGCTCCGGGAGGGAAGGCGGCATATTCAAAAAATTGCGGAAAGTTGAGACACGGTTCATGTCAGTGTAAGTACCTCAGGAAAAAAAAAACGTTAATTGTGATTAAATTACACTTGTTTATGTAACGCTCAGCTGGATGTGCCAGCCCAGCTCTGGATGGCACTCCAGCACCCTCTCCGCCCTGCTTTTCAGTTGTCTTGGTGTTTCATTGTTGGCTCCACCCACTGACCTAGTTCTATATGTATATAACCCGGATGTTTTTTAACGGTCGGGAAGAACCTTCAATTTTAAATGTAGTACCTACTTAAGCAGTATGCGATTTCGGACGCAGCATTAGTGTTTTATATTGCTAGTAGTAGAATTTGTAGTAGTTTTGTTATGTTATAATTTTTGCCCCGTTTTTTTAAAGAAACACCAAATCATAAACAAACACCACCACCAGTTAGTTTCATTAATTTGACATTTAATAGTGGGGGCATCCAAGTTTGGCATTTGATTTTTTTTATTTTTTTTACGCAATAGTTACTTTCCCTGGTTAGTTAGTTTTATAAAGATGAAACTCAGATAATGATACTATATTTGTGAAAAGCAACTAGTAACTATAACTAATTACTTTTTTTAAGTAACGTGCCCAACACTGGTGACCACCATGACAATTCTCTGTGTGTTTACAAGAGGAATAACAAAGATCCATCCAAATCCATTTATAACTATGTTCTAGAACTTTATACTGATGCAAACTACATTACACACACATCTTAAACTTATTCAGAGAAATAAGTATTCTCAGTGACAGTGACTTGTAGAGCAACAAACGATAAGGTTATGAATATAACCCTGGTTCTTTGAGGGAACGACACTGCGTTGAGAAGACGCTAGGGGAACGCCTTCATGCGTGACTGCTCTGAATTCTTTGTACCAACGTCCAATGGGAGAACGCGCCAGCAGGGGGCGCAGGAGTTATGGCTCGGAACGCAGTGCCGTTCCCTCAAAGAACAGGGGTTATATTCATAACCTTATCGTTCTTTTCCGGGAACGCCACTGCGTCGAGAAGACGCTAGGGGAACACAATCCCAACGCCTCCATAACTCCAAGGCCCAGCCTTGTGCCTACGTCTTGACGTACGCTACTAAGACGAGAGGGCCGATGACCCAGGGGTCATCCACATGTCCAGGCCGTAATACCGGACAAATTTGGAGGGGACAGACCAACCCGCGGCGTTGCAGATGTCCTGTATTAGGACACCTGCCAAGTATGCTTTTGACGCCGCCATACCTCGTGTGGAGTGAGCTTTGACTCCCATCGATGAAGGGAGACCAGAAGACTCGTAACATGTCATGATTGTCCGACCGACACACACTAGTAACTGGTCAGACTTTCTCCACAAGGCTGCCCTGTGCATGTACGTGTCCAGTGCTCGCACAGCTCGCTCAACTTCTCCTGGTTAATTTTCACTGCAAGGTATCTGTACTATTACTCAAGTATGGTTTTCAGGTAACTTTTAAACCTCTGGTATCTTTTAAGGTAATCTCAAACTGATGACAGTCCTTATCTTAAACAGCACTTCCTCTTTCACAGGAGCAAATATAAGGCTTGATTTCACAGAATTCTACCAGACATCCTGATCTGTTCATGAAAACCCTAAACGAAGAAACATTTTGGAACAAGCAATCTGACTAACGTCTAGCCAATGCCCTAGTGAAAAATAAATATACTTAAATGTATTTGAATTACATTTATTTCAGGCTTAGTATACTACAAATACATTTTAATATTTATGTACTTAATAAAATGGCAGGCAGTTGTACTTTTAGTGACCCCACTAGGGCTCAGTTCGCCGTTTTCCCGGCTTGCTCCCCAGAGAGCACACCAAACCAGCTAAATAACAGCTAATAACGTACAATGTAAATCTTAGTTCCCAGGCTTTGTGTTGTGTAGCGCAGTGGACTTTTGTGGTCTATTATAGATGTATTTTATGTGAACCCGACCCATAATTCCAACAATGACCATTTCTCATGAACTCCAGAAATATATTCACCAATAAGAAAAGAGTCACTAAGAGAACAAAATAAGAAAAAAAAAGTACTGATTTGAAACAGAGTGCATAATAAATATATATATATATATATATGTGTGTGTGTGAATGTCACTTACTATCAATATCAATGGACCATCTTATAATGACAGAACCTTGAGATTCATTCAGCTCCGCAGTCAGCTCATGCAAGGGTGAAGGGTTAGATTCATGCTGTTTAAACAATTCTTCAGGTACGTCATATTCTAAACAGTAAATAAAGAAATTCTTATGCTGTCAAATGATTATTTTGAATCACATTAAAAATAAAAAGGTTTTGGTAATACTCATTCATTATTAACTACAGCTTTTCTCTCAATAACTTCCCAATTTTCTGCTTAATATTAATAGTTAGTAAGGGGAGTCATTCCAGGAAACCAGTATGATTTGAGATCCTTTTACGTGTATTTTATCTATTGGATAACCAAATTTTATTTTTAAAAGCTTTTTGTATAAATTTAAATGTCTCCATCAGCCTATTACTGTATGTCATGTCTGTCATGGCCTTCTATGAAAGTGTTTTTTTTTTTTTTACATTTTATACGACACAAATGTTTCCAAGTCATTTGACCTATTTAAAGGGCCTTTTCCCCGTAATTCAAAAGGCTTAAAAAAAATAAATAAATAAAAAAAAAAAATAAAAAATACTAAATGGTGTTTTTTTGAAAATCAGTTTCCTGTAAGGGGTAGGTTTAGGTGTAGGACAATACCACATACAGTCTGTACAGTATAAAAACCATTGCACCTATATGGAGAGTCCCCATAAATCACAAAAACCAACATGTGGGTGTGTGTGTGTGTGTGTGTGTGTGTGTGTGTGTGTCAATAAAAGCAGCGCATTAATATAGAACAATGATATGAACTGACATGATATATATGTGCA
>JAUMHQ010042168.1:0-11182 GCA_032361165.1 Enteromius paludinosus | reverse complement strand
TTCGGACATACTACTTGCCTCGCATACTGTTTTTCACGTACTATATAGTAGGGAAGTAAGCGATTTCGGACGCAGCGAAAGTCTTCAGTTTTATTTCCAAAGTCTCCTCTTCAGTAGCCAATCAGGACAAGCCAATGGTGGATGATGGCAATTAGCAACAGCTGAGCTTCATTAAGCTCTGCAGTAGGGTGGACCAGAGAGAGAAAACCAAAACAATGCAAAACTCCGATTGTATATACACAGCAATATTACAAATAAAAATAACTAAATTTTGGAACGTAACACGAGTCAAATTCCTTGCGCTTTCAAAGCACCAGAAATCACATAGCACAGAGAAGCATGAATCTTGCTGTTCTCTAACCGCAGATTTCCATCCATGGACAACTTTCTACTTACATCAAGAATCCTCTGTTTGTCTCCAAAGTTATGCATGCACACCACCATCGGCCTGGGATTCTCCTTGACACCTGGGGCCTCATGTACAAAGACTCACGTAGAATTATTACTAAAACATTGCACACAGACAAACCTGGAAATGTGCAAACACTGTATGAAACACTGCGTACGCGGAATCCCACGCACATTCTCTTTGTACATCCGAGTTAACCGGAAAAACAATGGCAAAAGCAAGCAAGAAGAGAAACTTCACAGAATGTGAATTGGAGGTGCTCCTATCGGTCTAGATTTTTTGCAAGTTTGTCCTCCGGAATGAATAACAAATGAAAAAATAAATAACATTCACACGAACATGCCCTTGGTCTTGATATACAATCACTTAAATGAACAGGACTTTTTAATTAGAAAAAAAGACCATTACGAGAGTTGATTAGAACCCGCGGTCTCAAAACACTATCACTATCATTTATTCTACCGCTAGACCACATGATTTGTATTTTGATTACAATCGGCCTCCTATGTTACTACAATTACTCTTGCTGCGATTATGAGCATAAATGCAGTATTATAATTGAAGTATTGCGTTTACATGAGGTAAAATGTAATCGCAATACTGCCAAAATCTCATAATAATCACATTAAGAGGGTTTATGTAAACACACTCACTGTCATTCCCATAGATTAAGGGTTGTATACATTTACAAATGATTTTATATGATCTAAGTCACATAATTGGTACAACAATATTGTGTCAATTAACCCATTTGATCAATTCTAAAAAAAAAAATTTCTTTAAATGGCAATGTTCTTAAGTGTTGGAGCAATACTTTGTAGCGTGCAATTCAAAACATTTGCCTCTAGGAGTCCCCAACGGACATAAAGCAAATACGCACAAGAAATAGACGTACGCCAGACATGGAGTTGACGTGAACCAACACACATTCTCATGTTCTTCCTAAAGAGAAAGTTGATGGAACTTTCTTGGTCACCTTAAATCTCACAGCCAACTCCTCTTGCTCTAAAAGCGAGCTTCTATCAATCCTTGAGCACCTCAACTTCACTATGCAAATTACTCCCCAAGGTCACCCATTTGCTTCCCACCTTCTAACCGTAGCATCTTCTGTCCCTAACCTCGAAGACCAAATTTCCTTAATTTATCCATGCCTGCACCTTTTGATAACTTTCCTTAAAAAATGAAAACTACCATTAGTTTTTCTATAACGAATTAGTCACTTCCCCCGTAGACATCCAACTACTCACTGACGCAGCCCCTTCGATCGGTTTTGGCGGTTTCTATCACAACCGTTGGTTCGCCTCTTCCTGGCTAGACAAAATGCTAGCAATACCTCAGAATTTAGCCTCCTCTGAGCTGTACCCAATAGTCGTTGCCGCCTCACTTTGGATAAAAGAATGGTCAGCCTCCAGCATTATCATACATTGCGACAACGAAAAGACCTTTACGAGGGTGAATTAGAACCTGCAGTTTCAAAACACTAATAATTTATTCTACCGTTAGATCACCAGAGCACATGATTTTAAAAAAGCACATGTATAGTTTCACTGTTTGGTTACTTTTGACTTCGGCCTTAATCATATTTTTTTGTTAATCTCTCTCTCTCTCTCTCTCTCTATATATATATATATATATATATATATATATATACACACACATACTAATTAGTGGTGGGCCATTATCGGCACGTTAACGCGAGACTCTTATATCGCAATAAAAAAAAAATATCGCCATTAATCAATTCTCAAAAATATCTGAACCTTGATATTTTAGCCCGGATGTATACCTGGCCAAAGTGCAGGGGTGGACTTAGCCATTAGGCAAAGGTAGGCAACTGCCTTGGGCCCCCAAAATGCTTTGCACGAGATGCGCATTAAGCATGTTTATTAACAGGACCGTCCGTGTGTCGGAGTTGAACATGCTTTTTGTGCATCCTGCGTGTAGCAAACCAAAATATTATGTAGCCTATCTGAACCTGACTGCAGCACGAGCGCAAGGCCTCTCGATCTTTCCTGCTGCGCTCCTCTCTCTACTTCTGCTCTGTTCAGCTGAAAACTCAGATATGTTGCTTACATTAGGTGCGTTTTCATTTTAAAATGCATAACTTTAAGCGCCTATACCTATCCCATTGTCAGTAGAGAAAAACAATGCATTAAACCAACAAGAAAGTGTCCTTATATTGATTGGTCTCAAAATTGGGGCAGTAGTTGCCTAATGGATAGGGAGTTGGACTTGTAACCCAAAGGTCGAGGGTTCAAGTCCCAGGTCCAGCAGCCAGCGCTCTCTCTACCTTTAATACCACGATTGGTGAGACAAGGCCCCGTTTCCCCCACTGCTCCAGGTGTATGTGTTCAGGGTGTGTGTGGTTGTTCACTTCTCACTATTGTGTGTGAGATGGGTTAAATGCAGAGCACAAATTTCTAGTATGGAAAACCATACCTGGCCACATGTCATGTCCGTCCGCCCGTCGTTTAGTTATATTATCCTGATGAGGTGAAAATGATTCTGTCATCTAGTTGAGCACTGTGCCCAACACAAAACTGTTCTGGATGCTTTTTTATTGCCCTGACAGCATTCTTTTCATGCCCATTTGTTTGGCTTCACACTCTGATTCATTGTTTTTCTAAAAAAAAATAATTCCAAGCCATTGATGTTTTTAGTAAATGAAACTTTATTCTTTTTGGGTTCTTCATATGAAGCTCATCAGATCATTAATTCTGTCAGCATCATGCATGTAGCAGGACATAAAAGGATTTGCAACGTTTAAAACAGAGAGGAACAAAGGACAAACTCAAAGGTGACGTTTGAAGAACAGCAAAATATTTTCCTGCCCAAGACAGACCAATCATCTGTGTACGGACATGGCCAGCCCTCAGATGAGTCTGAAAACCCATTTCAAAGGCCTGATATCATTCAAAGGCAACATGAAGTGGCTCTACAGTGAGTGACTGGAGGATGCACCCATTAAAAAGCGAGTAATAGCGAAATTGTCCCTGAAACCACGCAGCCTGGAGAGCGTCCCCAAGCCTCTGAAGGTCACGAAGGAACATGAGGAACACTGCAGTTCAGAAATGGACCTTGAGGAAAGTGAGTTCCATGGCGTCTGGGCTTCCAAGGCTTTAGATCTCAGCGCCGACCTGAAGCACACTCTCGGACAGTTAACGCTGAGCAGCCAGAGCTCCATGGGAGTTCCTGCGGCCTTTTTAACTAAATCTGTGCAGGAGTGTGCCTCTCCTTTTGGCATTGCTCCCCTACCTATTTCCCCCAGTCCTTGAAGGTGGCCCGCTCTTGGTTCCCTGTGACAGCTCCACAGAGCTCACCCATTCTCTGCTCAAAGGAGAGTCCATCTTGTTTTTTTGTAGGTGGCGAGAAGCTTCTTTGTCTGCTGTGTGCTCAATTCAGTGCTGCAGGATTTCTCTCTGCGGCAGATCAACATTAGGTTTACTGTTCCCGATGTGATGCCGAGCAGCTACACATCCTTAAGGTGCTTGGCATCCTGCCTTTCAATGCACCTTCCTGTATCCTGATCACCCTAACTGACCGCGGCTAGTAATTCTGACACTTGCTGCTGCCTCCTGATGTCTCTGTAGTGGTTAAACAGGAGGTAAAATTTGTTTTGGGTATATCTCATAGGCAAACTCTGGTTTAATTCATCTATTATGTATTTTGTATATTATGTTCAACTTGAGCATGTCTAATTGCGTCTCTACATCGACTTAACATGTAAATCACTCGAGCTTGATGCTTCATTCATGGTGTAAACGCAGCACAAGGCTGAGGCCCCAGTGAGATCCAGGGCCGGGTCGGGCTCCATTTGAGCCGTTAGAGCAGGTCTCTGACCATTGCCTTACCATCAAGACTGTGGTCTTGTTGGCCCTGGCTTCACTTTAGAGGGTGGGGGACTTACAGGCCCCTTCATGTGTAGACTTTGCGCCCGGACTGGCTAAAGTCTATCTTTACCCGCGAGCGGGTTACGTCCCCAAGGTTCCCTCGGTACCACCACAGTGATACTTCAAGCATTTTGCACACCTCTTTTACGGAGGCAGACCAGGAATGGCTGCACTGTTTGTGTCTAGTGCCTGCTCTTTGGAGGAAGTCGGACCAGATGCTAGTGTGCTTTGGTTTCCCTTTCGTAGGTTGCCTGCTTCAAAGCAGACCTTGAGCAGGTGGATTGTGGAAGCTAATTCTATGTCTTATGTGTCCTCTGGTCTCCCCTCGCTGATGGGGTTCAGAGCTCATTCGACTAGAGGTGTGGCGGCCTCGAAGTCCCGGTTCCAGACATCTGCAAAGCTGGGGGTTGGTTTTCCCCTTTGACCTTTGTTAAGTTCTACGGGTTAGACCTCACAGCTTCCCAAGGCTCGGTTGTCCTCATGCCTTATGTGTGCTGTTTCCACACTGGGCAGGGGCTTGGGGGTCTGGGTAACTCGTTCCCATAGCGTTTTGACACAATGTGAGTTCCTGAAAAGGAACGTCTCAGGGTTTTAAATATAACCCCAGTTCCTTGAAGGAAAGAGACAAAGACTGCGTATCTTGCCACACCCTCTGCATCCCTTTGGGCGCTTGCTTCATGCCTGAGAGCTGACGTGCGTTTCTCTGAATGTGCTTTTATGCTTCCTGGGCTATGACGTCACCCACCTAGGACGTCTAGCCCCTCCATTGGACATTTTGCACAGCAGTTTCAGAGTGAGGTCACGCTGGAGGCGTTCTCATTGCGTTTTGACGCAGTGTCTTGTTCCTTCAGGGAACTGGGGTTATATTCATAACCCTGAGATGGTTTCACTTGTTGAACAGAATCTGTTTTCAGGATTTACTCAAAGTCTGTTCACATCTCTGTAGTTAGATCAGTGTGTTCAATACTGTGTCTTTGACCTTTCTTATGTATAATTTTAATTCTACTGTGTTTAAAAAAAACAAAAAAAAAATCATTTAAAAAATAAACTATTTTGTCAATCTTCTCACATTCTTTTTTACCTGCCTGCCTTTACCTGTCACTGTCACTAATGGGCCATTAGGGGAGGGGTCTTTGTCTCTTCAGGTGAGAAACACTGAATATTAATGGCAATTCTCACTGCCTCGCTTACAAGCTGTGGCCGAGGCCTCAAAACATGTCTTTTAAAATTTAAAACACTATTTTGTTTTCTCTGAAAAGGTAAGTGGAATGATTTTCACATCAATCTGAAGTAAATATTCTAGCCTAATAGACTGGTCACTCGCTGTATTGTGCTGGGCTATTAAGTATGTGTTTCATGGCCTTATTTCAGATTCTTTTATTTTCCCAAAGCTTACTAACCATGCATAATACTTTTTTTCCTAAAAAAAAAAAATTGTAGAACCATTTGTGCTGATTACAAGAAAAATACATGTTGGTCAATAATATGTTACCGGAAAACCCTCCAGAGCTCTACCCCTCGCCTGCCTCAACTTGAACAGCTGCCACGTACAGCCATTTTGCCCTCTCTCAGCAGCCTTGCAGGCAAATTCATGCCAACACTTTTTCTACCTCAGACCTGGCACAGCTCTCGCCTTCAACCACTTTCCCCTTCTGTTCCCTTCTTCCTTCCATCTTCCTCCTTCCCTGCTTTCTATCCCCAGCCTAGTTTGCTTGGACCTCCTGGTCTCTTCCACCAACCTCCGTCCCCTTTCCAGCCCCCTTCTTAATCTCACTCTACCTATTTTTCTTCTCTCCTCTTTATTTGTCTTTGCCATTTCTCCTCACAGGTCCCTCCCCTAGCTACACCCAAGGATACATTTTATTCCCCCTGAATCTCCTCCCCTAAATTTTTTTTTTACGCTCTTTAGCCAAATCTTCCTAAATCCTTCCTTCCTTTCTTCTATCCTATTCTCCCTCTCTCCTCTTGACTTTCTCTGCATCCTCTCTAAGCCGCGCTCGCTTCAGCCTTGCCAAGCCCACCTACCTAGGCCACCCCTTCTGCCCTCTTTCTCATTAATCCTGCCTCATATACTCTCTCATCCCGCAACCCCTTTAATCAAGCAGCCACATGCCTCTCTTGGCCTCGGCTCCTCTGGCCCATATCTGCACGCATCTCTTGGCCTTGGCTTGGTAGTTTGTTTGTTTTTTTCTTACTCTTCTTCTCTTTTCACTTCCTCTGCCCAGAAAGTGGCTCACAAAGCCTGAACTTTTAGGCCTTGTTCACACTGTCAGTTAAATGTAACCCAATTCCGTTTTTTTGCTCGTATGTGACACAGATTGGATCTGTTGCATGACAGTGTAAACAGGAAAAAACACATTCATTAGGATATTTTTAGATCGGTTTCAGGCCTCATTCATATGGGGAATTAAATCAGATATAAATCAGATTTGTGTCAATTTGACTGTCGTGTAAACAGACAGATCAGATTTTTTTGCGGCATTACGTTCTGTCATTAAAACGGTGACAATTTTGTACTTCTCTGCAGCATGTGTGTTCATATATGACATATGTGACTTGTGCTGGTAAAAAGAATTGTAAATGCTGATGGGCTGTTTTGAGCTTCATCCAAAAAAGATGGAATTTCTTTATTTTAATAGCATTTGATGTTCACAAAAGTTGGTTTATTAAGCCATCAGCTGGTGATTCCAATCCAAATAGTAATTGAAAAGTAAATAAAGTTTATTTATCTGCATATTTTCTGAGAGGATTAGGTCTACCTTTTCTGTTTGCTTCAGAAGAGCGTGCATTTAACGGCAATTCCGGCAGCGCTCAATCCCAATTAATACATCTGATGTGTAACATGCGTGCAATATGTAAATAAAAAAAACTAATTTCTATAACATTGTTCACGTATGCTATTATTCACAAGAAGCACGTGTGCAGGCAGTAAATGACAACAACGCATGCGCAATGCTTCAAAACATATGGCAAGTGTAAACACATCAGATCAGATATGGGTTTCACGTTGAATGTTAACCAGCTGCAGACGATCTCCCCATTACCTAATTACCCAATCAGTATGTAATACTGCCCTTTATATACCGCTTTCTTTCTCTAGCATCTTTGTTCTTGCATGCCTCCACTTACCCTTACACCGCCTAGCGGAAGCCAGTTGTCATTTCCCGGCCGAAGGAGAACTGGTCTCTGGTAAGTCAGGTTTCTCCCAAGGTTTTTTCTTCCCGGGCGGAGTTTTTGTTCCTTGCCACATCGCTCCCAGCTTGCTTAGCCTGGGACATCCGGTTTCCAGTAATATTACACTATCCATCATCCTTTCTTTACTCTATAGCCATTCCACTGTAAGAGAACTTGGTAATTACATGCTACTGAAATTTTTTTTTTTAATAATGCAGTAAATTAATAACACCATTATTCCCATCACTGACACTAATGCAGACTATACTGCTAGTCATGCAGTGCTAATGTTGTGAACATTAATAATTAGAAGATTTATAAACATGACTTGACGCGATAGAACCAATCATTAGATTTAATCACCATTGGTAGCATGTTTTATAGTAATGTTGTTTTTTCTCAGCTGGTCAGAACAAAGCATGGAAGACTTGTTACTTGCTCAGATCACAATATCAGGTGAAAATTCTTAAATGGGTCCTTTACATTTCAAGACAGGCTGAAATCTGTGACTACCAAGTACAATACTCACCCCTCAGTGACTGACAGCTACACATTCAGCTCAACACATTAGATTAGTTTGCACAACCCACACATGAAATATAATTCTGCAAGGAAATGCAGTTTTTTTTAAACATGTTTGGTGGCAAAGAGGCAAAAATTACAGGCTGCAGCTTTAAATAAAAATAAGAATAAGAGGAACTTTATTTATCCAGAGGGAAATTATTTTGTCACAGACATGCTTAATGCAGTATAGGAAAACTGAAAATAAAAACATACAATAAGTACAGTAAATAATAATAATAAAAACAGTATACTATATATATCATAAGTACAGTAAATATTAACAGTACAATTGTACTAAAGAAATACTAGGTTCAAGTACTTACAAAAGATACATTTAAGGATCCCTCTGAGCTTCTAAAGTGGAAGAAAAGTAATTTTTACAATAAAGAACAATTAAAACAGTTGGTAAAAACCTTCTGCTTTCCTTCATTAAAGAGTGAAGTACATGGACCTTTCTAGCAACTGAACAAAATATAAAACTCATAAGTACAAAAGTACTGCTAAATAACTTACATCATGAATGAAAATTATACACAAAAATACAGCCTTTCGAATTTGATCTTTGAGTTGATCTCAATTTTACAGTTGAACCTGCTGATCTTGAAGATGAACCTTATGCACTGTGAAAACTTAATGTTTCTTTGTCATGGCACTTGTAATGTCTGGACAGAATTATCAAGATCATTTTTGTTATAATATTATAATATTTGTTAATATTTTATTCCTTGATGCATTATTGTGTCACATTTGGGGAAGATACATTATCAGGCTCGAAACCGCTGGATTGGAAGATAATCTACTATCTGTGATGATTTTTTGTATGACTGCGTAGAGCTGATGAATGACTGAAACGTTTTCCACAAGCAGTGCAGTGATAAGGTTTCTCTCCAGTGTGGATCCTCTCGTGTGATTTCAGAAGTTCTGACCGACTGAATTTTTTGTCACAGTGTGAACACTTATAGGGTTTTTCTCCAGTGTGAATCACCTCATGTCTTTTAAGAACTTCTGAGTTACTGAATCTCTTACCACAGTATAGACACATATAAGGTTTCTCTCCAGTGTGGATCACCTCATGTAATTTCAGATGTTCTGACCGACTGAATCTCTTTTCACAGTTTGAACACTTGTATGGTTTTTCTCCAGTGTGGATCATCTCATGTCTTTTCAGATCTTTTGAATGACTGAATCTCTTAGAGCAGTGTGGACATATATAAGGTTTTTCTCCAGTGTGGATCATCTCATGTGTTTTAAGGACTCCTGAATCACTGAATCTCTTACCGCAGTGTGAACACTTATAAGGTTTCTCTCCAGTGTGGATCATCTCATGTCTTTTCAGATGTTCTGATCGACTGAATCTCTTGTCACAGTTTGAACACTTAAAAGGTTTCACTCCTGTGTGGATTATCTCATGTCTTTTCAGAAGTGCCTCTTGATTGAATCTCTTGTCACAATGTGAACACTTAAAAGGTTTCACTCCAGTGTGGATCCTCTCATGTCTTTTAAGGACTCTTGAATCACTGAAACTCTTATTGCAGTGTGGACATTTATAAGGTTTTTCTCCAGTGTGCATCCTCTCATGTTTTTTTAGAAGTGCAGCTTGATTGAATCTCTTATCACAGTGTGAACACTTGTATGGTTTTTCTCCAGTGTGGATCCTCTCATGTATTTTAAGGACTCTTGAATCACCGAAACTCTTATTGCAGTGTGGACATTTATAAGGTTTCTCTTCAGTGTGGATCATCTCATGTTTTTTCAGATGTTCTGACCGACTGAATCTCTTGTCACAGTGTGAACACTTGTAAGGTTTCTCTCCAGTGTGGATTATCTCATGTCTTTTCAGATCTGCTGACCGACTGAATCTGTTGTCACAGTGTGAACACTTATAAGGTTTCTCTCCAGTGTGGATCCTCTCATGTCTTTTCAGATCTGCTGACCGACTGAATCTGTTGTCACAGTGTGAACACTTATAAGGTTTCTCTCCGGTGTGGATCCTCTCATGTCTTTTAAGGACTCCTGAATCACTGAAACTCTTACTGCAGTGGGAACACTCTACTTTCAAATTCTTCTTATTTTCTTCGCTCGGCTCTGAAATAAAAATTGCGAAATGGGAACATAAAAGTGAATTCTGATGTAACAGTGGTGCTGCTCTGAATTGTTAGTTTTGAGCAATTTATCCAGCGCCTGTGGAAAAAAGGTTACAAAAAAAGCTATTGCGCAAGTTACAGGGTCTGGCTGTTTTCAGGTGCTGCGTGATATCATTGCGCCTGCTTGTCATTTTATCATGGTACAGCAGCAAAATTCCTTGATTTTTACACCGGAATAAGTGCTCCTTTAAAAGTAGAGAAATTGTGAAATTACTGCAATATAAAGATTTATTAAAACACTGGGATTAATCATAAATTAAAAAAAATAAAAATTAAATAATATGTAATTCGCGTGACAGCACAATTGTTCTTCCCAAAATCAATAGGTGCGTTTGAGATGTACTACACTAGCCTCCCACCGGCTGGCGAGAGCAGCCCCTTGCAGTCGGCGGAGGAGTAAAGAGACGGCCGTCAGGTCAGGCACTTATAGGTTTCCATAGTGGCTTTAATGTAATGCATTCATTTAATATGACTTTTACTAATTGTATCTTTGTTTTGTATTTAGCTATAGGACATTTTTGAAAAAATAAACAGTTTATTCCGTGTAGTGAAGCCTCAACATCCATTGAAAAAAACGGCCTCTGGTTGATCAGTTTTTTACTCTTATACAATACGAATAAATATTTACTATACAGCCTAATCTTCATTTTCATCATTAATGTTTAGTTTGAATATTAGATATTCCATATAAATATTTATTAGATACCGGAACTTTTTTAAAAAGAAACACGCAGCACACATCGTGGGCCGGTTGCACCAGCTGGACGTACGCCCTGTCGTAAGACTAGTCTGGACGTAAAATCTGTCTTAAGTCCAGCGTAGAATTTATATAAAAGTTTTGACAATAACTTAATTTAGAGTGAAAAGCGTACGAATTACCCGCAGCTGTTAGCAATCAGCTAACCCTTCCCCTCGTTACGATCACCCAATCAAACACATCCAAAACCACTATAAAACCGCAACTTTCCATTCATTCCCCATCTCGCTTTTGCAAACCCTCC
>JAUMHQ010042167.1:0-11189 GCA_032361165.1 Enteromius paludinosus | reverse complement strand
GTTATGTCCATGTACTGAACTGTTATTATTCAACCATGCCAAGCTAAATTCAGTTTTCCATTCTATGGCACCTTTTAATTTTTTTTTTACTTCTCATTTTGGCCTAATTTGTTACCGGTGTTTAGTATTGCTCTATCCCTGTTAGTGTATTCTCTTTTAGGTTTATGCTACAAATGTGGCTTGTGTCATACATAGTCAGAGGTCAGACATGAAGCCAGAACTCGACTCTCTAGCAAACGGGCACACAGCCTTTGGCTCAAGTTTTTTTTTTTTTGTCTGAAAATTCACAAAAATTCTTTAAATCAAAAGTGTATGTTCAGTTCATTTAGTGGGTACAGATATTTGACTGGTTGTTTATATAGATATATGCACATCAGTACAAATTGTCTTAAATTTTAAGTCTGAAATTGTGACATTTTTTTCCTTTTTTTTCCCACAGCAATCGAAATATAAGGTTATAAATAAAGATCAATGGTGCAATGTTCTAGAATTCAGTAGGACTATCAACCTTGATCTCAGTAACTATGATGAGGACGGGGCCTGTAAGTACAAGCACTCACGCTTAAATGTACCCTAATCACACCCCAATTTGACATCCATCGTTCTTTTGTACAATGCAGCTTAAAGTACATCAGATTGGTCTTTCAACTCCTCTTTCCTCTTTCCTCAGGGCCAGTGCTTTTGGACGAGTTCGTGGAGTGGTATAAAGACAGAGAGATGTCGTAGCAACAGCTTCCCCACGCCTACCACCATCACCAACTAGATAGACCAACTAATCGCCAACAATCACCATGACAATGACGACAGAAACGGCTTTGAAACAAACATCTAGAAAACAAAGTACAAATCAAAACTGAAGTGTTTGGGACAGACTGATGGTGGCCCCTTTTGCTGAGGGCTCGAGTGTGTGAGTGTTTGCATAGAATGTATCAATGCACATGTTTGTATGTCGCCCTTTTAGCCGGGGCCATAGGAGGGTCACTGGTGGTTGTGTGTTGGTGAAACAGCACCTCACCGACTCCACCTAATGTCCCCCATAGCCCACAATGCATTGTGGGTAAGCACACGGCCAGTCTTGGTGCCGCCTTCCCACCCCACTGTGATGTTTCATATTGCTGTGAATGTTATAATAGGCTCTTATATGGAGGATGAATTTGGATTCTCCAAATGGCAGGGTAGGTTAAAAACTCCCGTGCTGTCTGACGTTTAGGTAATTTAGACCTGGAAGGAAAGGAAAAAGAAGAACCTGCTTGGCTTTTTACTGAAGGTCAGTGACTTATTGCTAAGGTTCAAAATGGAAATGGCTTACAGTGTCGCTCTGCTGATGTGGTCCAAACACTGTTTACTAAGGTTTTTATGTTGGAGGATGATGACAGTCAGGGCATGTTACCATAGATACACAGTGACCTTTGCCGTAAGTTTTATTTTTACCAGTCTCACTGCACTTGGATGCCATTTAATAAAGCGCATCACATGCAAGAGTGTCAAAGACATTCTGCTGTAAGTACTTCCAGTGGTGTTATAATATCAGTATCCCTTTCACCACTTACATTCTTGATTTTGATTATGAGATCAACAAGGACAGATTTACTGTTCACAACATGAAAGAACAGAGGCTTATACTTATCGTGAGCGTAGAGCCCGGTGTGTTTTTCCTGGCTCTCTTGACCATTGTGTATTTGCACTGCAATGGCAAGATGTGGCCATTTTGTAGAGGAGTGTGAGCAGGTTAAAGTGACTGTGGAATGCTTTCACCATATCATTTGATTCCTTAGCAATGCAACTATACTGTGCATGTCACGTTTAAAATGACAGGACGTGGATCTAAGGGAGAGACGATGAGAGAAAGCTGTTAAAAGTGCACTTTTGATTTCTGTGATGAATTGCCACAAATATAAAAAACAGGTATCCTGCCCTAAACACTGACACTCCTTTTGGCCACATCCTCTTCCACAGATCTTGTGGTCAAATGTGATCACCTTAACCCATAGTGACCAATGCCTAGCAACTATTTAACGTTCTAGTTATGTTTGTAAAACTGTTGAGTTTTGTCTATGGCTGTGGCGTGAAGCTAACTTGTCATTTGAACAAGAAAAAAAAAAATGCATGCATGCATTCTGCAATTAGAGCCGTCTTCGTGAATGAATGAGGTTTTTTTTCTTTTTGTACATTTTATTTTATTTTTTTTGCTCTTGTTTATTTTTGTACAGGTATTTGTAGAAGTGGACTTTTTTTGTGCTTAATTTGGGTATCCGCGGTCATGCAGTCTTAACGCTTTATGAAAAACATGATTGTGTGATGGTATTTAGAGCTTAAACACACTTGTAACCTCATCTGTTGAGATGTTCTTCTCTGCATTGCCTTCTCCACCATCTCCACCAAGTGCTAAACTACCACGTACATGAGTGACTGCAGCATTTCTGTACATCTACAAATTTTATGTTCATGTCATATGGAGACAAAAAAATCATTATTAACTTTATTCAAGCTTATTTAGGGTAAGTCAGATTTTTATGTTTTTTTTTTTTTTTCTCTTTGAAGAGAAAAAAATGAAGGTTGCTTACCATAAATGATTTATCAAGTATTCACCCAGCATCTAAGAAGCCAACAGTCTATGTATGCTGTGCATGCTGGCCAGATTCCATTTGTAAAACGTCTACAGACACTTGTTATAATCCCATTCATCTGCACCTGCGAAATAGTGGTTTTAAAATTATTTCAACAGATAATTTCCCCTGAAATTACAGAAAAGTTCCCTGTGTTGTTATGACTGTTGCTTTTCTTGGGGGAGTATGTAATGCAGAGGGCTGAGCATTCTCATCTGACTGTATATATGTATGGATGTGTGTGTGTATATGTGTTTGTTTTCACTGTAACCTCTCTACATTCAATATATAAAAAGGGGTTTATTAACGAAACGTGGAGTGATTTCATCTGTTTTAGATAAAGGGAAGAACTTGGAGTATTTGGTTGAAAGTTATTATTCTACAAAACCATTTGAAACCAGTTAATGAAAGTGACTACGAAACAGTAATACAACAGTGTTGGAAGAAAGTTTATAGGCCCATTAATGGATATAATGTGTTGTCATAGAGAGCAGTTAATAGCCTCTAGAATTTTTTTTTCAGTGCTGCACTTCAAAACATTTTTTTTTTTTTTAACTGATAAAATCGATACAGTGTTTATATTCTTAGACCATATTCTTATGTACATTCATACATTGTTTCAATGCAAAAGGAACAGAACTTCTATTTACGAAATATTGAAGGTTATGTTCATGATTATATTACAGTATTTTACAGTGCTTCGTAAAAGGCAAATCCCCATCCTCAAAATGAAATCTTTAGCTAAATTAAATATTCCTTATACTTTGGAGTTGATTTGGAACCAGTTGTTGATGGACTCTTAGTTTTAAGGCCACGTAAAACTGGGGCTTCGGCTCCTTCTGCATGTATGGACGTTAACGTGTTCTTTGTAGAACCACTGCTGTATTCCACTTCTCCGTAACCTGCTGGCGATCTGTCTTGCTGGTCACCTTCTTGTTGAATGAAGGACAGGGACGTAACGTTGAACTCATCCATTTCCCTTCTTCTTTGCTGCAGTAATCTTCTGCGTTCTTGCCTTTGACGGATTTCAGAATTTTCTCTGAGATACTCTCTAGCGTTCTCTAGATCTAGGGAAGGTGGCAATGTCTGTGGAACTGCTGGTGGCTCATCATCTCCTACAGAGTGTTCGTCACTGGACGAGGAACTTGACTTCTTTACCTTTGACTTCAGGCCAGTCTGTTCTACGGAGTTATCCATAAGCTCTCCTTTCATATTATCCTTTGAAGTAAACTCGGAGGTCCATGATTTTGATTGGGTCTTTATTATTAATGCAGAACCTTTTTTCATTGTGGCAGGTGGTGACACCTGAGATGATAAACTGGACCATGTAGTTTCATAGTCTGTACTTGCTATAGGTGTTAAATCTCTCTTCATTAATTTGGTTGAAGATGATGGTTCACTCTTTGTGAACGCAATGTACCTATTTACCTTTGGGACTTTATCAAGAGATACACCAGTTTCTTGAAATACATTTCTGTCTGCTTTTCCAATGATATTAGCAGATGACTTAACAGCTGAAGTGCTCGATATCTTTGTTTCTTGAGCTAGCCCTGATATTCCAACTCTTTCAGCTAAGACAGCAGTTGACGCCCGAGCAGGATTTTGACTTTCAGTAGGTGTGAATTGAATGTATCTCTTAACTTTGGGTAGTCTGTCAAGATTTCCAGATGAAATTATCTGTGTTTTTGATGCTGTTTTATTTCCATTAGATGGCTGTACATCACCTTCAACTAAAGTGCTGGGTCCCCTTAATTCTGTTACTGCCACATTTATGGGTTTAGCAACACTTGAAGACAGAAGTTTTGACTGTGCAGAGGAATACGGTTCATATTGTTTGAATTCAATGTACCTCTTTACTTTAGGAATTTTGTCAAGAAATTCACCGGTTTCTCCAATGATTTTGCCATCATTAGTAGATGGCTTATCATTATCTTCAGATGAAGTGTATGGTCTTCTTGTTTCTTTGGGTACCACAGATACGTTGACTCTTTCAGCTGAGGGAGCAGTTGTTGTCTGAACAGAAGGTTCCGTTTCAGGCTTTGTGAATTGAATATATCTCTTAACCTTTGGAAATTTGTCAAGAGATGCTACATGTCCAAAGACATTGTCTTCCTTAGCAGTTAGTGTGACATCGTCCTCGGATGAAGTGCTTGATCTTCTTGTGTCTTGAACTACCCCTAATTTTTTAGCTGAGACAGCAGTTGTTGACTGAACAGACGATTGACTTTCAGGATGCGTGAATTGAATGTATCTCTTAACACGTGGTACTCCATTAAGAGACAGTCCTATTTTCCCAGGGCCAACGTCTTCCTGAACATCATCCTCAGATGAAGTACTTGATTGTTTCAGTTCAGTTTTCGTCAACTTTGTGGATTTGTCCATGGTTATAGGATGAAATTGTGACAGATTCGAGGAGTATGGTTCAGATTGTGTGAACTTAATATACCTCTTTACTTTTGGGATTTTGGCAAGATATTCACCCGTTTCATCAGTGATATTCTCTTTTTTAGTAGTTGGTTTAAAATCTTCCTCAGATGAAGTGCTCCATCTCCTCGTTTCTCCAGCTACAATAGTTACATTGACTCTTTCAGATGTGGTTGCCTCAGCTTGAGGTTGAATTTCAGGATGTGTGAATTGAATGTATCTTTTAACTCTCGGCACTCTATCAAGAGATATTCCTGTTTGTTTGACATCATCATCATCATCAGAAGTGCTCAATCTTTTTGATTCAGATTTGGTTTTCACCTCGTTTGTGACTTGCAGTGTATCTGAAATAGTGGGTGATACTATTGGAAGATAAGATTCAGGCTGTTTAAACTGAATATATCTCTTTACTTGTGGTACTCTATCAAGAGACATACCGATTTCTCCAAAGAATTCAGTTTCCACTTTCCCTTGTTTAACTACTCCTGAGGTTGAAGGTGAAGATGTTGACTGAATGTGTTGTGGAGGAAGCTCAGTCTCCTTAAACGTAAGATATTGCTTTACTTTTGGCACACCATCGAAAGTCGCATCTATTTTAGCAAAGAAATTATCACCGTCATTATGAGATCTAACATCATCTTTAGAGGTGCTGGTGAGCACAGACTCAACTGCCTCAGTTGTAGGAGTAGGACTGGATGTTGATAATGTTGGGGAAGAAGGTTCAAACTGTTTAAATGTGATGAATCTTTTTACTTTTGATACTCCATCAGAAGATACACCTATTTTCCTAAAGAAATTGTCTTCCTCTGTTGTCAGTTGATCATCATCTGATGATGAGCTATATCTCCTTGTTTCCTGTATAGCATCTTTCCTAGTTAAAGAAGGTGGTGATGGCAGAGTTTGGGATTGAGGTTCAGACTGCTTGAAGTGAATGTATCTTTTCACTTTTTGAATATTTTCAGGAGATACCTCAGTTTGCATTAAATAACCCTGGTCTCCAGAGGATCTGTCAGTTGTAGCTTCAGGTTTCACTGCCATACCACTTGTAGAGGATGAAACTGATGGCAGAGTTGGAGAAGGTTGTGTAGACTGTGTAAATTGAACATATCGCTTAACCTTTGATACTGCATCAAGATTTATTTGCCCCCAAAGATTGTTTTCTGCAGCATCAGATTTGTAATCCAACTTAACAGATGGGCTTAAACTCTCCACTGCTGCCTCAGGCCTCTTGGTGGAAATAGATGTTGGAGAGTAAGGTTTTGGCTGACTGAATTGAATGTATCTTTTAACGTTCGACACTGTATCGAGAGATACACCTATCTTCTTAAAGAAACTGCCTTCATTGGTTGTAAATTTGATATCATCATCAGATGACGTACTTGATCTTCTTGATTCGGGTTGTGCCACCAGTTCAGGTGATATACTTTGTTTGTTCAAGGGCAGTTCATTGCTTGAGAATTGAATATACCTTTTTACTTTTGGAAGGCCATCATAAGATAAAAATGTTTTTTCTTCAGTGGTTTGTTTCACATCATCCTCAGAGGAGAAACTAGATCTCCTAGACTCAGTTGTCGCTATAAATTCTGGGATGACTACCCCAGTGGTTGGTCGAGGAGATGGTAACTGGACTTGAGGATAGGAATCGGAGTGTGTGAACTGAAGGTATCTCTTCACTTTTGGTAAATGATCGAGGGATAAACCTTTTTCAAAGAGATTGTCTTCACTAGTGGTCACCTTAGTTTTTGACCTAGTTTGAACTTGTGATTGAAGATTCCCCTCATCTGGTGCATATTCATGTCTGTTGAACAGTCGTGCACTTAATGCTCTTAATCTCATTAGACCTTTAGACTGTTTCTTGTCAAATACGTCTGTGCTGCTGGAGGAGCTATCAAAGTCAATGTTGAGGACTTTGTCTGTGTTCTTATCTGGTGTCATAGATCCTCTGTTTATCCCAGGTGGTACTGTAATCTCTAATTTTGTTGGGTATTCCAAAAATTGATCTTCTTCTTCACTGGAATACGATCCGTCAGTATCATAGCCTCTATTCAGTCTGTTTATACTTGACCTATAGACAGGATGGACATGGTATAGTGGCAAGCTATCATGACTTCCATAGTATGATGGATCTTGTTTTTTGCTTTTAGACTTTTTTCCTGATAAACCTTTCGTGGTAGAAGTTGGTGATGATGGCAGAGAGGAGGAATGCTGTTTATTCTGATTAATATACACATATTTCTTTACAGTTTGACTTGTATCTGTGCTTGGTTGTTGTGTATTGTTTTGTATTGTTGGGCTCTTGATTGCTTCCTCAGTTGGCGAAGCAGATTCAATTGGTTTAAATAAAATGTATCTTTTTACTTTTGAAACTATATCAGAAGATACATCAACATCGTCACCTTTAGTTGTCAGTTCATCATCATCATCATCATCTGAGGATGAGCTATAATGTTTGGCTTCCAGCATATCATCTTTTTTGGTGAATGAAGGTGATGATGACGACAGAGTAGGGGAATGAGGTTCAGACTGTTTGAAGTGAATGTATCTCTTCACTTTTTGAATTCTATCAGGAGATAACTCTGTTTGTGTTAAGCATTTGTTGTCTCCAGAGAATGCTTCAGATTTCACCTCAATATCTGATACAATGTTGTCCTTCTTTGTTGAGGTGGGAGAAAATGATGGCTGAGTTGGAGGTCCAAACTGTTTAAATTCAACAAACCTTTTAACCTTTGGCACTGTATCAAGACCCACATCTACACAAATGCCAAATTTGTCATCTTCAGTCTTTATTGAGTCATATATGTGCATACTCTCATCCACACTGTCTCCATGAGTAAGTGTCAGATGTATGTCTGATGGCTCCAGTGTGATAGTCTCTTGTTTTATAAGAATGCCAGCACTAGGCATTCTTTCATTTGAGGTGACATTTTCGTATGTCTTTAAAGTGACCAAGTTTTCATAGTTCTCTGTGTCTGATTCATCCATTACCTCTGGGTTTACAACATAATTGTTTAGTCCACCCACACTTTCACCACTTTCACTTGAGGAGGAGCTTACTATGTCAGAAAGCTCAAACCGCTTTACATCATCAACAGGAAGTTCTTTACCAAAAGGTTGGTCAAAATCAAGAACCTCTGAATCAAGGTTTGTTTTGTCTGAAGGTGATTCTACTTTGCCTTGCCTCCATGTGTCATCATCCTTTAGTGGGTGACCTAAAGCAGAGCTGGAGAGATCCCGGATACTTGACCTTTCAGAGCCATCAGTGAAAGAAAAGCTTTCTCCACTGTCATTCCACAACTCTGGGTCCAGATTATCAACATTTTGTTCTCTCAGTCTGTCTGACCATTCTGAAAACGGCTCTGTACTAAATGCTGGAATTTTAATTATTGTGTTTTTGTTTGCCGGTATAGTGACAGCAGGAGGGTCAGCACTTTGTTCAGTTTGTCTTGAGAAGTTACCTTCCTGACTTGACTGAGATGATGTTGAAGAACTGCCCCTTCTCTTTAACTTGATATCGTCTGTATCTGGAATTGGCTCAAATTCCATGTCTTCGGTGGAGCAGGGTGGCTGCTTCTTACCATTTATGACTGAAGCATTCACTGTCCCTTGTAGTGAGCGGCTACTGTGTACCTCCATCTCAAGGGTCTGCTGTTTCCCACCAGTTATTGAGGATTCATCTTTTTGAACGGTCTCATAAAAAGCTTCAACTTCTGTGTTGCTTTCAGAGGAGCCGTCTGCTTGATCATTCTCTACTGTAACGTAGTAAGGCACTTGATCTTCCACTTCTGTGATTCCACCAAATGTAACTGTTGAACCCACTCTTTCTTGGTCTTCTACATCACAGTACCCTTCATTCACATACGGCTGGGGCCCAGTGGAGGAGTTGGTTGCTGGTGGTGGTGTAGATTGTCTCTTGGATCGTATTCTCCTCCATAATTTGTCTAAGAATGGTCTCAAAAAAACACCAAGGATAAAGGCTACAATAAATGTAATAATGACAGAGAGGCAGACGGCAAGAACCAAATCTGACTGGGTTTGCCGTGCAACAGGATTATTTCTTGGTGTGTTTTTATTTTGTTCCTCATCCAAGATGGTTGCTGCTTCCCTACGTGGTCTTGAGCCACTGCCTTTTTTATAGACATGTAGATCAAACACTGATATGTGCTCTCCTCTGAGACCTGAAATGCATACATAAAGTCCCGAATGCTGCTCTGTAATGTCCTTAATTAGAAGTTTTGGTTGGTTATCTGTGACTTTGCCATGCGGAGTCCACCAATGAACCTGCGTGATATCTAGAATAAAAATAACAGGAAATTTCATCACTAAATGTTTTGGATTGTTTACATGTAGATTTTAGGAGTTACATAGCTTAACAAGTCACGAATAAAAAAAATATATAAATTGGACTCTTTTTTAACTTCAGTTCAGATATAGACAAGTAAACAGAAGTAGCACCTTGACTGTCATTGCTGCAATTAATTGATATTTGCATCCCCTCTTTCACAATCATGTTATGATGGTGACCAGATGTGGTGTATTCATGTGTTGGACAGGTGAGCTCCGATTCCTTCAGGTGAAGCAGATCTTTTCCAGCATGATGTGGTGGGGAGGCACATACTACTTGCCATGAAGCATCACCCATTTCAGTATCAAAGCTAATCCATCTTCTCAAGGTCTGCATGTTGCAGTCACACGTCCATCTGTTGAAGGAGACATTGACCAAGGCTTTCAGGTTTCTCAGGGACTGGAAAGCAGGAACAGGAACGGTGACCAGCAGGTTATAGCTCAGATCAAGGACCTGGATGGAATTAGTGAGGACTTAAGTGAATGTTTTCCATATTTTAATGCATGCTGACTTGTAAGTAAAATTATGCAGTAACTACAGGGTCTGTCAAAAGTCATGCCACTAGGTGGCGCAGACTCACAAACAAGTAAAATTGCTCTTAAGTGTTTTTCTTCAGAAAACGATTGAAATATATCAAGTGGCAGGTATTAAAATGGCTCAAATAAGTTGAATATTGAGTTGAATATAAGTTGAAGATATTACCTGCAGCTGTTTTAGGTCGATAAAGGCTTGTGGGTGAATGCTTATGATGCTGTTATACCGGAGATGTAGTTCTTTTAAATGAATACAGTTGTCCAGGTCAGTAAGACCTATCTTAGAAATCTGGTTATAAGACAGCTGGAGAATCTGCAGAGACTTCATGCAGCCCAGCCCTGAAAGCAGAATGAATATTCAGAATATCAAAAGGTAAACATAATGCAATGATTAACAAGTGTGCATTAATCAATTAGATCCTAGTTAAATATCAATGCATTCTTTGAGTCACTTGAAGTTTTTCTCATTAGATAGCAAAATCAGACATTTTGCAGTTGTATATATTGCTGTAATAGTTCAGCACCAAAAGAAAAATAATGTATTAAAAAGAAAAACTGTGGATGGCTGAAAATGAACTCTATCGCTTATGGATGTCCTATAAATTATGTTTTTGGCTGTGCCCAGATTTAAATTTGAGCTCTACCTGTTACAGCTTGCATTGTATCAATATCTGTGGCTGTAACAAAACCTTACTGACTTGGTGCACCACATGAATCACCACTTGTCCAAATCAGGGAGGATCTTGCACTAACACTGCTCAAGGACTTTTCTCTCAAGATGTTCTTAATAGTATTCTCATTATTAACAAATAATATTTGCACATTAGTGGCTAATATGTTTTGTCTTAATATTTACATGCAAATACAGTGCTTAAAATATTTTCAAAAAGTATTCAAACCAGTATATCACAACGGTTTTTAAACACATAAGAACTGAGTTGATTCAGAGAGGAATGCTTGCAAAGGTTCTGTCAGAGAAGAGATGGAGAAGTCTCTTGCCCGTTTTTGGATCCCAGATCCAGAAACGTAGTAAAAACACTGATACAGTGAACAGTCCATGTGACATCAGTGGATCAACTTCAGTTTTGCAGAGGTAGGAGAATACTTTTTTTTTGTGCAAAGAAAACAACAATAACATCATATACTCAACCGTTCTTCTGTTATGACTTTCTCCCAGCCGTAGACAAAGGCTGATTACGTCAAATACATTAAAGGGATAGTTCACCCAAAAATGAAAAATTGATGTTTATTTGCTTACCCCCAGGGCATCCAAGATGTAGGTGA
>JAUMHQ010042166.1:0-11191 GCA_032361165.1 Enteromius paludinosus | reverse complement strand
TTGCTGATCCGAAAATTGATCCGATCCGTGACTCAAAATCCGTGGTATGATCCGAACCGTGAGTTTTGTGATCCGTTTCACCACTAATTTCCTGTAACTTACACAATTCTGAGAGATAATTCCACCAGCTTGGTTTGGTAACAGAGTTGACGCTAGATTTAGGGACACACATTTTTCTAAGAAAAAAAATTATTTTGAATAATTTAATGTTGTAGAATTAAGTAAGTAACTATTTAGGGCTTTTATAAACTAAATAAATAAAATGTTGCCAAAAGAAAAGTACTATAAAATATTTCTATTGCACATTGATAGATGATGGAAAAAATACACTGACAAGAAGAAATCATGATTTTCAGCTGTTTAAGACACTTTTTCAATAAATTATTATATTGTTATGGTCTGTAACATATTGTAATTCATATCAATTAGTAAATAATAGTAATATATAAATGAAAACAATAAAAAATATAACCAAGGACTTCATTTTTGCGGGGACACCAAATGTACCCCCAATTATAGAATGAGCCATATGCATTATTAAAAATTGTAATTAAAATAATAATAAATAAATATAAATTATATAAAAGTAAATAATAAAAAATTTGAATGACATAAAATATAACATATATATATATTTTATTTAAAAAACACACATTGCAGTAATTCTGTTGTTATGTACTATCTTTAAATTAAGCAGTGTGTAATATATATCTATTAATTTTAAATTTAACCAGTTGAAAACCAATAAAAAACCTGCATCAGCTGACAGCTAGTATTAAAGTGGTGTTATGGTATTAGCGTCATGGTAATTTCTCTACATGTTAATACCTTTTTTGTTGAAGAAAAAGAGTTTAGTCCAAAAACCTGGTGAATCATTTGGGCGTTGAGGTTTTGTAATGGTCTGGATGCTTCTTTTTCCGTTCTCATCGGATCATTTATAGCTGCTGATGAACACTTCTCTCTCGTGTGCGTGTAATCTGGTTGGAATTAGTCATCCATCATTATTGCACGGTCATTTTTTACTAACGGCTCACCGTGATCCACAGAACATGAGCGGTCTGGTGTTTTATGAAATCTGAGGGTGTTAAATGGGTCACTCCTGATCTAAAGATCACAGTTCAGCGGCAGATGCACAGGAGCTGGGATGAAGTCAGTTCAGATCCTCTGTGTTTCCTCACGCTGAGCTGATGAACTCCCGTATCGAGTCGGCCCGGACGCATGGGAAGAGTTACCCCGGGGTGACTTCACCTCCAAGGAATATAAACCTTTTATTTATTGATTTGCCAATGTTTCCTTTCCTCCGTTCTGTGGTGAGCAGCGGATGAGAGAAGAAAAACAAAGAATCCTCCACATCAGATGTTATTGGAAAAGCTTCTTTCTGCAGAGTCCTGCAGAGCAGTTTTATTCTCTTAAAACTGCCTTTATTTAATCCACACATGGCTTTCTCATGGCTAAACTGTGATAGCATAACTTTATTAATATATTTGAAGGGTGAAAGGTCAAGTCAGCATGAAATTCACAGCCTATTTTTGTGCTGTATATCAGAGCGAAGCCACACTGCAAAACGAGTTTAGAGGACATTTACAGGCAATGTTTCTTTATAGTTATTTGAGAACTTTACTAGCAACTTCTGAGTCAAATTTGATTCAAAGTAAATCCTTCACCAGGTTTTTTATTATATATAATAAACTTAAATATATTTAATTTAATTTCAACCTCCTTGTACCAAAATATATTTCAAAATGTATTCCAGGGGCAAGAAAATTATTCATTACTCATTTTTATAAAAAAATGTTCACTGACAATAAATGTTTTTCTTAAAAAGGGAGATAATAATACTTAGATTTTAAATGTTAAAATATAAATACAATAAATTTATTAAGTATATATAAATATACACACATACAGTATATATTAAGAAAATATTTACACATATTTATATGTCTATATATTAATATAATTTCATAAAAAAAAACAAATATCGCTTGTATTTGTACACATACATATGTTATGTAAACAAGAACTATTATTTTGAATGCAATAATTCGTGATAGTTTGACAGCACTAATTTATATATATTCATACACACACACACACACACACACATTTATATATAATTATGTATTTTTTCTGAATGGGGTTGGAAAAAAAATGTAGGATAGGAGCTGATTTTATTCATCAGAAATGGACTGGATAATTGTTTGAAAAGTGTTTGTGTAAGACTAGCGATGCCAGCTGTCAGTGTAAGTGGGTTCATTATTTTGATGAAATATTATAAAGGCAAACATTTTTTGCAGTAATGTGCTCTGATGAATCGTTCCCAACAAGAACACAAAGCCCATCAGGAAAGTAAATAAGGTCCGTTCTGATTTCTTGTTGACTCAGTGCTGTATCCGCTCCAGTACCGCAGTATTTTATCTCGTGTTTATTTGCTTCAGTATGTGCTCCATCACCGTGTGTTGTTCTCCAGCTGATGTGAAGCGTGTTTGAGGTTTCGAAGGGCCACGTCAGGCTTCGGGTTTCCAGGGTCAAACCCCGTGACCTCTCGAGGTCTAATGTAGCTCTTCATGCAAATAGACGAGGTTTGTTTGTTGCTCCGTGTCTTGCTGACGTTTGACGGCTGTGAGAGTCTGAGCAGGCTTCTGTTACACGTCTGTTTCCGCAACAGAGGCTTGCATCAAACGCGTGTCGCTTTATGATAGAGAAACACAAGCTGCGTCTCTCGGAGCTGACAAACCACACGCTCTAGATGCTCAGAAAGAGACAGACGAATGCTGGGAACGCAGCTGTGGTTCGGGGTAGGTTTTCTCCTTGAGAATCGTTTAGTTTTGATTACAAATCCACCCGCTTGCTGACATTGGCCGAGCGGAGTTATGTGCAACATTAACAAGTTAATCATACCTCCGCCACAACGTAAATCAGCCTTTAAAACGCTCCGTCCAAGAACGCTCCTCGGGAGATTTCCCAAGTTCACGAAAGAAGGATCGGGTGGCTCTTGCGTCGCTTTTGTGGATTTCAGCGCTAGTCTTTTAATCGTGATATTAGCGGATCGAGACGAGCTTGGACCTGACGACGGCCGAGGAACGAGAAGTGTGTTTTTCCTGCGCTCTCCTCCAGCCGTCCGCAAACATTCCAGCGGATGAGTGTGTGTCAGCCACGTCTGAGCTGTGATATCTGGAGGCCGGCTCCAAACCCAGTCCAACCAAAACCTAAATGGTTTTACTGGAGAATTCGGTTTAGAAATCAATGATATTGTAATATTACCCAGTTTTACTGTATTTCTAGAGTGTGCTGGAGTTGCATCCTTTGAAGTTTTAACTAATAGAACACGTTCCAGCACGCATGCATATCAGTGTTATGCACTGCGACACTATATTCTCTTAAAACACTGAACTGTAGAATGATGCTAAATTCTCAAAGGGTATCTCTGTTCATGATTAATATATCTGACGCATCAGCACAGTCTCAGTGTAGCGTTTCTGCAGTGAGAGTGAGATTCCCGCTGGATGATTCTGTCTCGGGTCACGCGGCCGTCTGGGAGATAAAGCTCTGTCCCGTTCCTCTTATTTTCCAGACCGGCTCATTATGAATTCTCACTCGGTGTCAGAGGTCTGCTATTTCAGGATTCTGGAGGTTCTCTCTCAGCCAAAACTAAATGTGTGAATAAACACGACTTAAAGAAGCAGCAAAAATCAGCCCAAAAGCAGAAAGAACGAAATGACACGAGGGTGAATGAATAAATAAATGGTGACAGGCTTTTCATTTTTGGCCTTTCCCGTCAATATTAGTCATGTGATGTCACGGCGAGGGGGAGAGAGCTATAATTAGGAAAGGGAATATAAAACACATTTCGGCAGGCTGTATTTTTCAAACTATTGCAGGGGCGGATTGTTTTATGAGCTCTGTGATTGCGGCGGCCCTCCGGAGGCAAATATTTGCCAATTCGGCAGGAAATGGGGCTCGGGAACGAGGGCAAAACCTTGAACTTCACCTCCAAAACTGATTTTATTCCAATCACAGCCTAAATCAATTCTAGCAGGTATTATCACCAGCCGTGTTTGCTGTGGTGCGGGCGTGTGTGTGTGTGTGTGTGTGGAGAAAGAGCAGTGTCGAGTGTGTGTGTGTGTGTGTGTGTGTGCACGGTCTCTCAGGAACGCTGCACTCTGCCATGACCTTTCCGGCAGTAATGGGATTTTCAGGCCGTTTCTGTTCTCTGCGATCTGTTTCATGCGATGTTGTCATACTCTGATCCTCACAGAGCATTACTGTACTATATGTGTGTTTCACTAAATATCTAAAACCTTCTACACAAGGTCTAGAGATGAGGCAGGGTCAGAGCATTTACTGTTAAAATATTTAGAAATAAAATAATCAAAAATAATAATAATAATAATAATTAAAATGTGAAATGTTGCATTGACAACTGACTAAAAATGAGTAAAACAAAAAAAAAGAAAGAAAATAAATGAAGCTAAAAATTGAAATATATTTAAATAATAAATAATAATAAATATATATTTAAATAAAATTGCTAAACTGATAAATTTCTAAATTGCTCAAGCTAATAATAAGATAATAAATAATAAAGCTAATTCTCAGTGTTTCTGTACTGATGCTTAATTATTCAAATAAAAACAAAAAATACATTTTGATAATTGAAATACATTACAATAAAAATATTGGATAAAAATCATTCAAATTTAAATGAAAATTAGAATTTTAATGAAATTAATGAGTTAAAATTACTTAAACAGAAAAATTAAAAACAAAAGTAATCTTTTTCTGTAATTAAAGTAAAAATAAAATAAAATATAAATTGGAAAAACTGCAAAATTTCAGAAATTGCCATTCATAAAAAATAATTACAAACTTACTAAAAACTAGTTACTAAACTGCTAATATAGGGTGACCATGCGTGCTATTTTCCCCGGACGCGTCCTGGCCAGGATTTATAAGGATATAGGTTTGGCTCGGTTTGCGCACGCGCGTATGACATCAGTACCTTATGTTTCCAAAACACTCTTGATGTACAAATCAAAGCAATATAGGAATCCTGGCCAGGACGCGTCCGGGGAAAATGGCACGTATGGTCACCCTAGCTAATAGTAAAATGTAAATAAAATAATAAACTATAGAAATAAATACAAAACTTTAATACACATTGTGTGTGTGTGTGTGTGTGTGTGTGTGTGTATATACTGTAGATAGATAGTTTTTATCAGTGCTGTGTGAGGAATAATGTAAAGATAAAGTCTGGTTAGTCTGAACAAAGTATCTGTCCATTAACTAGTTGACTAGCACGGCTTTAAAGGGAGTAAAGTTTTCTGATGTCAGAGGAAGAACAGAAGAGCAGGATCGTGCAGAACTGCAGAGTCTCATGTTTCTTTCCATTAGCAAGAATCTGGTGTTTATAATTTCTCATGTTTTGGAATCGTTCGAAGCTCAAAGGTGCCGCGTGGATCGAGACGGCCGCCAGCGCTCTTGTAAAGCAGTGAAATCAGCACATCTGGAATCCTCTGCGTCTGAACATCTCTGTTTCTTGTGGGATATTCATAAGTCCATTTTTCCATAATGTAGATGTGTGTTGGGCTGAAGTGGGACAATCTGGTCCAGACCACATGGGTGTGTGTTTGTGAAGCCTTTCTGGCTCGTCTGCTGCGGGAAGTGAAGGCCTGTTTGTGTTTCATCGGACTCCGTTTATTCCTTTCTAAAGCCACGGATAAACACTTCTGATTCCACTCCATCTCCGTCCAGCTGATAAGAGACCGGGCCGTTCTTCACATGATCTTCAGTCTGGATGAGAATCACCTGTTGCTTTTCATGGCAAACCGTTTCCATTTGAATACTTCAATTACTTATAAATAAAATGAAAAAAACTAAAGATAACTAAAAATAAAATAATAAATAAAAAAAAATGCTAAATTCTAAATGTATAATATTACTATACTAATTAAAAAAAATTAATGGATTGTAAATTAATCTGAAATTATATATATATTTTAAATATGAAATTCAAAAAACAAAGACAAAAGATGAAAGTACACAACAGCAATTAGTAAAAATGATTAAATTAAATAAAACATTTTAATATTAATCTAAAGATACTTTAAAATGTTAGAGTAATATTATTATGCTGATTAAAAAATATTTTAAATAATTTTTAGTAACTGAAAAATGCTGAAATAAATAATAAAATGTCAACTTTAAATCATAAAAAATACTTAAATGATATATATTAAATATATTTAAAAAATATATAATTTTTTTATTTTTTAATATTTTCCATTTTTAATTTACTGAAATAATGCTGCAAAAAAACTACTTTAAATCATTACAAATATTTGTAGTATTAGAAGTAAATACGCTTAAGTTAGGGCACTGAAATAAAGCTAAATAGAAATGTAAAAAATGCTAATAAAAATAAGTAAATGTATAAATAAAAACGAGTTAGCGTTTGTCAGAGGAAGGCAGAAGTTATTCCTCACACTGCTTTATTCTGGATGTGTTTGACCTGTGTTTCGAGCTCTTGATGAGGATCTTAAACAAGCAGCTTCAGGTCACGTGTTTCTGATTTAAACTTCATCTCCTCTCTCGTATCCGGAGCGTGAAGCTGTGCCCTGCAGGTTTGTCTTCGTGGAGCTCATGAGGTGTTGAGATATCTCCATCGTCTCGTGCATGATCTCGCTCTGACTGGTTTGTCAGTCTTTCTTTTCCTGAGGTGTGTGTGTGTGTGTGCAGCAGGGCTCAGGAGCGTACAATAATAGACATCCACAGATCTCATTTGCTGGACTCCAGCTCTTCTGAAGTCAGCTGGCTCTCTGCTGTAGTGTTCAGAAGGGATTTACAGCAGATAGTGTATTACGTTACAGTCAGAGCATCATAGACTTCAGAAGATGAGCAGTATTGTGCGCTAGATGTATGGATGGGGCTTTTTTGCTCTTTTTCTCCCACATCATAGAAAAGAGAATGGAGTGTGTGTGTTTGTGTGTGTGTGTGTGTGTGTTTCACAGAAGAAAGTCATGGGCATCCCAGGGAATACGTAGCACTAGTTACATTTATAATGTCATTTTGGATAAAAGCAACTACAAAATGCATAATGACCTTTTTATCCATTCTAGGAATTTTTTTTGCAGTACAAAAATTATTACTATTATTATTATAAATATTCCTTATATTCTTATATTGTCCCAGAGTATGATTTGATGTAATTAAAAATAAATAAATGAAATAATTTTATATATTATTATTATTATTTTTCATTATTTATTTATTTATTTATTTTTATTTATTTATTTTTTTTTTACATCAAGTTATAATCTGGGACATTTTACAACACAGCTTGTAGTAAGATATAGACTTAATTATTTTATAAAAAAATAATAAATTAATGAATTTCTATTAAAGTTATTATTAGTAGAAGTAGTGCTAGTACATTAAAGGATGATCTTGGTCATTTTTTTGCACACTTTGTTGCTAGATAGGAAATTAAAATAACGTTAATTATATATATTTCTAAGTTTATAATTATTGTTATTTTTAACATATATTATATGTTGTATTCTGGGATATTTACTGCACAGTTTGTAGCTAGATAGAGACTTAATGTCAACTGTTTGAGAGTAATAATAACTATTCTTTTTTTACATTACATCCTGCACAGTCTTCAGCTACAGACATAGACTCGGGAGTATTTCTGAGAGTCGGTCTTTAACGTCTGAAAGTCTTTACGGGTCAGAAGCAGCTAATGGCCAGGTCTCGTCCTCTCTTGTTAGTAGCGTGTCCTGCTGTTTGTGATTGTCCCTGGGAAGGCATGGAGCTCAGGCGTGGGGTCACGTATCCGGCCGGAGCGCTCATTAATCTTCCTTAACGAGGCTGTGTGTTTCCCTGGAGGTCTGCGGACGACTCGGGCGATAATCGCGCGGCGGTGATTTATCGCGGCCGAGGCGCCGTTCGCAGCGATGCAGATGAGCGCGACTGGAACGAGGAGAAGATCAATACGGCAGAGTGCTGTCCATTTGGATAATGGACAATGCAATCATAACTGCAGTTGTAGAGTTAAGTGGACAGGGCCAAAGCCCTCTTCATTATCTAATACATTCAGGGCTTTTCCAGAGTTAAGTGAATTACAACACTGCACAGAAACACATTTAACTTGCTCCTTCAGAGCCCAGATACAATAACATCTGTTCATCCTCCCAAACGAGCCGGAGCGAGCGGCACACTCACAGTGACCTGACGAAGACCTGAAGAAACCAGCTTTTCAGAAAAAAAACGTTCACTGCTGAAGACTGCACACCTGAGCCGAATAAAAGACTGTGATTCAATTACATAAATATGTGTTGCGTTTCGCAGAGTGAAGCTTTAAGACCTTCCTGTGCTTTTCTGACAAAACTCTACTTGTTAAAAAAACAAGTAGAGATGGAGATATTAATAGATATTCGCTTTACAGCTATAGACGGTTTCACCGACAACAACAAACGTTACAGCTCATGCGTGCTTTTGTGGCCCTAACTTAACTTCCGCTTGACATCCCGACAGAATCAATAACAGCAGCTAAGTCCTTCTAGAGTAGACATTTTTTTTGATAACAAGCAAAATATGTTGGCTTCGTACGTAAATCAGACAGAAAAAAAAAAAAAAAAAAAGTAAACTCATTTTATTTACTAAAGACGTCTTCCTTTAGAAACGCAGTGATATAAAAACACCCGCGCCTCGGTTTGATTATTAAACGTGCATTACGTGCGCATGTTTATTTAAGTGTTTATTCAAAGAAGCCTTTTGGAAAATCGGTCTGTTTTGATATAGTGGTAGGTCTCCACAAATTAATAAATGTATGGGAAACACAATAACCCGAGACCAACTTCATAACTCATTATTAGCTGTGTTTGTAGCCCACTACCCTAACCAGACGATAAACAAACACAGACAGGAAGTTAACATAGATTGGCACTTGCAACCGATGAAACCCTCTATACTGTAAAGACAACAGCAATGATAATTTAATAAGCATAATATTCCTTATTATTATTTACTTTTTTACAGAGAAGTGTTAAAACAATATAATAATAGGAAAAAATTAATTTTACATTATGCAATTTTACAGTTAAAATTATTTTTGTCTTAAAATCTCAAAAACTATTTATATATTTATAGAAGTATTCGAATTTTTTTTTTTTAATATAACAGTATTTTTAATATACTGTGTATGGCAGTTTTAAAATAAATGTACTTATTTATTTAATTAAATGCTATTTTGTTTACAGAAAACATTAGAATTGTAATTTTTATATATTTTTGTAATTTAGTAGTACTATAAAATTTAATTATAATAATTGTAATAAAAAATAATGTATTATTTTAAATTTACCGTGAAATATTAGGATTGTAACATTAATTTGTGTAAATATTTATAGTTATTAATACAAATAATAATACCTATTATTATTTACAAAAAATATATATATATAATTTTATTAATTATGTATTTTTATTATTATTCATAGTATTATAAATAATAAATATAATAATAAGTATTATAAAATATAATATATTATAAAGTATTTTTAAACAATGAATAGTATTAATAAATACAAATACAAAATCTGAATATTTCTCTCTGAATCATTATTAGTGGTAGCAGCCTACAAACAAGTACAATGAACCCGAATCTTGAAAAAACCTGGAAAAACAGGTTAAATCAAAAGAGCTGTATTCGTCAGAAAAATCCTCTGAGACAGAAGCGACTCTGAAACACGCTGGCGGTGAGTTATTGTTTGCTCTGATGCTCGAGGAGCTTGATGGTGAAACCTCTCAGAGCTCTGGACTGACAGCGAGCGTCACAAAGACACCGTCGTCTCCTTCTTTGATTCTCTGAAGGAAGCTTTGAGTGCTTTTACTACGGTATATTCACCCGGATGCTTTACTGTTATTGCAAACAAACAAATGCGAGTCTGATTTCGTATGTTGTGGTTCAGAGATGCGTGACAGTCTGTCAGACTGTGATAACGATAGCGATGAAGGTGTGTTTGCTCGACGCTCGCCTCATGTACACACACTGCTGTCAGCGTCCGGGAAACTTTTTCTTCATTAAACCGCTCGGAAGTAGGTTTTGGCAGGTTTGTTTGACTCTGAGATTCATGACACTGACTCAAACAGGAAATCAGACACAGGAAACAGGAAACGGAGAGCTCAGGAAAGACACCAGATGCTCCTTGAAGACAATATTACCTGTTAGACTGATAAAAACACCAGCTGACCTTGCATGAGACACAAACAGAGCAATCCTGTCATGTTTTGTGGAAATAAACTCATTCAGTGATCCAGAACATGGAAATATATGAATGTATAAAGAAACCGATTCAAAGCAATTCATAGAAAAGGTTGACTTGGCAGAAGCTGTGTTTAAACTTAAATAAAAAATACTTGTTTATAGGCATTAAGGACAGAGAATGACTTCCATTTAGTTTCAGTTTTAGTAATTGTAATACTTTCAATATTTTATTAGTTGGCAACCTTTCTGTATTTTAATTTTTATTTACATTTTATTTAGGCACAGATACTATTTTTAATAGTTATTATTAACAATAACAGCACCGCCCAACATGCATCAACATCAGATTAAAAGAATTAAGAATTAAAGTAATTTTATGTGTTAAGTTGGTTATTAAAAAAATCTATGTAGATTTCATTTATTTTTATTTCAGATTTAGTTTAAATAATTTCAAAAAATACTACAGCCTTAACCCTATTTTATTACACTTAGTTTAGCTTTTAAACTTTTACTTCATGTAATTATAATATTGTTCCAGCTTTATTTTAATGATTTAAAAAACAGTTTTAGTTAACAGTAATAACGGGAGTCAGAAATTAGTGCTTCATTATAATTGCTTTACCTGTTATGTCAAAATTATTTAAATAAATATTTTATACTGTAAATTAATATATTTTTATAAAAAATAGAGATGATGTAAATCATATATATATATATAAATAAATTGTATACAAATAAATTGTAATTTAATTATGCTCTGTTGTTAATTGTAACAGTATAGTAAAGTAAAATAGTTTACTATAGTTTAGAGCAGAAGCTGAGGTAGATTTTTATCCCCAAGAAAAGTTTTTAAAGGTGCCATAGAATGCATTGAGAGAATATTTTAAATTGTTCTCTGATATGTACATAGAAGGTATGTAG
>JAUMHQ010042165.1:0-11196 GCA_032361165.1 Enteromius paludinosus | reverse complement strand
TCACCGTATAGACTCCAACCCAACTTTGTCAATAGATTAACGGCGATATTTTTTTTATCGTGCGATAAGAGTCTCGCTGCGTTAATGCCGATAACGGCCCACCACTAATATATATATATATGTATGTGTGATAGATTAATAGATGGATAGATAGATTTTATATAATAATAATAATAATAATACGTACTATTAAATTACATGTATTTGAATAATATAAATCCCAAATTGATGCAATAATTTAATGATAAGGGACTTTAATTTGTAAATATTTCAAATACATGCTGTTTCAAAAAAAGCTTTTATGTTTTTTGCCATAAGAAATGTTAATTGAACACTAAATCAGCATATTAGAAGTATTATTTCTGACTGATCTTGTAACACTGGAGACTGTGTGCTAAAAATCCATCTTAAAAATTGCGGGAATAAATTCCAATTTATGATATATTAAAACAGAAATTAGTTATTTTAAATTGTAATAATATTTAAGACTGCTATGCGTTTTGTCATTTTAAAAAATACCAGTTTGACCAAAACTGTCATTGTTTTCCATTTTTATTTTTGATCCCTGCTGAATAAATCTCATATTCCATTTTCTTCAGTCAGACAAAACACCTTCTTGATTTATTTTCTGCAGGTGGGTGATATGTACTGCGTTGATGCGCGTTTCTACGGCAACATCAGTCGCTTCATAAACCATCACTGTGAGCCGAATCTGTTCCCCTGTCGAGTGTTCACCTCTCACCAGGATCTCAGATTTCCTCACATCGCGTTCTTCGCCTGCAAGAACATCAGTGCCGGAGACGAACTTGGGTCTGATTCGCATTATTACCCATTTGCTCGCTAATTTAGATTGACTCCATATGTTATTTTCCCCATCATCCACTTCACAACAGCATTCATTGATGCTCATTTCTTTTTTATTAAAAATGAGAATTTCTCTCCCTCACTCAGGTTTGATTATGGTGATCACTTCTGGGATGTAAAAGGGAAGCTGTTCAACTGCCAGTGTGGCTCATCCAAATGCAAGCACTCAGCCACCACCATCGCCCAGAGACAGGCAGACAGTACTCCAGGAGACCAGCAGCCCAGCGCTCTGCCCGATACCAGCTCGTCCACCCCATCCAGCCCCAGCTAAGCCCATCTTTCTAGCATAAAACATCCGGTTCTCCTACTTCTACCAGCCTGTCACCTCCCATCACCAGCACAGGCACACCTCTGCCATCTCTAATCAGCTCCGGTTACCAACCCGGGCCACTTGATGCTACACCCACAGTGCCATGTTTAGCTCTGGTGGTCTGAAGGCCTGATTGGTTGAAGCGGTTTAGGGGTTTTAAAGTGTCGAAGGTGAAAGGTGCACAACCGGACTGGTTTTTCAGGTGTTCAGTACGCACATTTTGAATAGGTTTTTTTTACTGTCAGGCCACCCCTTTGGACCACGGTCTTCACCATCAAAAGAGCTCAGTTTTTTTCTTCTCGAGAACGAACCTGTTTGAGCCAATTGATGGATTTTGCAACAGGTTTCCGTTGAATACTACCTTATTCTTGTCGCACAATGTGTTCTCCTGCCCGACTCGAACTTTTGCGTCGTTTCTTGTCATCTTTTATTAACTTTATTCTTACTTTCAGCAAAAACTGAACAATCGATTCCCAAATAAGTTTCAAGTGATGTTCCTTCATGCATCTGTTTGTTGATTTCGTTTTTGGTACATTCATGGAATATGCAGAAAACTATGTAAAGGTATTCAAAGACCAATCTCTTTAGTTTTTTTTTCCCTAGTAGCCTTTTCTGAGTCCTTCAGAGGGGCTGTATTAACTCGAGATGAGCTGTAGGCTAGCGGTCATTGGACGTCATCGTCCTCTGATTAGTTCACAGACGCAGGACGTCATGGCAGTGCTACCGAAAACATGAAAAGGCCTCTGAACAGGACGTTTTTGGCCTATATATTCAGCCCAGAACTTGAGTATCAATGCATTTTAATGGCGAAATGCAAACGAATCCCGGACAAGTCTAAAAACAAGCCCTATGGGTTATTCTTTGCATGTTACAGGCCTGGATAGACACGGCTGTTGCATATTAGATGCATCTTACTTGCACCCCCATCAATGCAAATGAAAACTGTAAAATATTTCTGTACGTACTTTCGGTCACAATGATGGAACCTATTAGCATGCCTTTGAGACACGTGCTCTAGGAATAGGACTGGAACGTTTCGCTCTGGTGGAATAAAATGCGGTCAGGAGTAGGAAAGCGCAAATGGTGCTGAAAAAGGTTTTTGTTATGTTTATTTTTTTATTACTCACTAAGTGAATACAGGTTGTAAAATACGATGAAGAAGCAAGTGTTTAATTTTTTTTTCTTTTTATTTTTCATTTGTATTTTTAAATTGGCCTCTTTTTTTTTTCTAACTGTAGTTTGACATGTTTAGCCTGTATCAATTTTGTTCCATAAGTTCATGTTGATGGTGAAACTATTACAGTCTTTTTAAGTGTTGATAGTGTAGTCATGTCCTTTGTGCAAATCCAGACATAGAGATACAAAACACTGCAAACTGAGGGGGAAAAAGAAAACTGTAACATATTCCTGGACAGTGAAACATGATGCACAATCTTACTGGTTGTGTTTTTCTTTTTCAATAAATTTACTACTAATAAAAGAGAAACATCTCTGTCACTCTTATGCACAAATAATATCAAACACAATGCAAATCATCACACTTTTTGAGGAAGCAGATAAGTCACTTTTTTTTTCTTTTTTTTTCAGAAATGAGTTTTCTGAAGCAGGAAGCCTTTTGATTTAGATTTTTTTTTTTATAAACGGTTTGATTATTCTCTTCCTGATTACATGAGTTACTTGGTTGTAGTTGATTCAGTGAACTGTGAGCTGGTGATTGAGACCTTCTGATTTGCCGAAAAAGGCTTTTAACTAATGAAGCAGGAAACCGCCTTTCCGCATTCCACAGCTACCACCTTTAAAAGCTCGGTATGTCTCACTGTTACAGCGTTCAGCACAATTTTGAAGATCGCGCTTTGTGGGTACAACTGAGAAACCGGGTCGTGAAAAATCATAGAGCTGCATAAGGTTAACAAGTAGACAGGGCCATGATGAGATCAACACGGCGTAACTCTGACTGGAAGGAGAGAAAATCCACTGTTATCTATGGTAGGATGTTTACTGGGTTTGTATTTCCAGGTTGCTGTGTCATTAACTGGTATGTTATTCTTTTGTATCCGTCAGCTCTTCACTTATTTTAATGATAGATGATGATGTAAATAACTTGCTTTAGTGACATTTAGTGGCATTTAGGTTTAGTGACATTAAATGATGAGCTGAGACTGAATGACTTTTTGTGGGTGAATCTCACAAAAACATGTCTGTGGTATATTACTATGGAAGCTTGTTTCTGCCACAGGTTTAAGAATAAATAATCATTCGATCTCACAATTCTGATGTTTTTCCTGGCAATTTAGTGTATATCCCACAATATCAGTTTATACTTTGATTTCAGTTCATTTCTTAATCCTTGGTTTTTATCTCACAATTCTGCATTTATAGTTAAAAAAAATTCTGAGCTCATAATAAGCAATTCTAAGGGGGGAAAAAAGTCTCATATTTGAGAATTATGAGAAAATAAAGTCTGAATTGTACATCCCATGGCAAAACAGGCTTCCATAAATTTCACCCCAGATCACCCCTCCTAAAAATCAATATAATATCGTAGGATACTTCCTTGATGGCAAAACAAAGGAATATGCCTTGTTGTTTTTTAAATCAATGCCCTTTTTCATCATCATTATTGTTATTATTAATGACAACAATAATAATAATTGTTTTACTGTATACTGTATATCATAGTATAAATGTAAACAACATCCTGTTTTAAATATTTTTTTTCCATTATGGTAATTAGGTTTTCCTTAGCATTCACAAGAATTATAGGACAAATTTTTTTTTTACTTTTTATCCTTTAATTGTAATTATGAAAACTGTTACAATGCTGAAATGCTTATAGATCCTAAAGATTAATTTGGTGTAAATTATAACTAAATTATGTAGCCTAAAAGTTAAATTTTACAATACAGGAAGTTATTTCAAATCGTTCCTATATCAACCACTTGCCGCACTCCTTTAATTTCCTTGTAATGTGCATGATACCTTTCAGTCAGTCTGTTTATTATCTCTCATTTCAAAAATAAAGCCACCCGTTTGGTCACTCTTGGAACGTGGCGGATGTTAACTCGGGGCACAGAGTTTAGTTCCTGGGCTCAGTCTTCTGAGCCACCTGAAAATCAGAGGAACAGAGGAGCAGCTTTAACAGAACTATCCAGCAAAGAGAGCCAAGCAGCCAGAGAGGACCAGAACACTGCAGAATGTAGCAAATATGACACCGTGGAAGAGCTGGTGAGACCCAGAGACCTGAGGAACACCGATATCATCAGCACTCATGAACTGTGTCAAGAGCAGGTAGCACCATGGGAGGAGAGGTGAGCGGCAGGGAATGAAAGTCATATGTATTGTAACCTACACTGAAGCTTATTAACTTCTTCATCATGGTCTACTGTAAATTTAATGCTCAATGCTTAGCAAAGCTAAAGGTCAATAGTGAGCACTTTACACAGAAAGTTACAATTGATCGTTTTTAATTAATTTTGTTAGCCACTAGGGGGCCTAAATGTTCAACAGGAGAAATAAATCTAAACAGTACAGTGGCCATAAAAAGTCTTTGGACATTATGCAAAATTAAATATTGAACCTAATCTAATCAGAAAAAAAAATATTTTAAGGACTAACATTTTTATTAATTTAATTATATATATATATATATATATATATATATATATATTGTAAAATGCTTATATTTTGTAAAATGCTGAATTGATGCTCAATTGTTATTGCTTATTACTTGTTCAATTATTAATAGTAATTATTATTATCAATGTAGATATATATATATATACATATCTACTGCCACGTTTTATTAATTTAATGCATCCTTGCTGAATTCAGCTTTGTGAATTAATTTGATAGTTAATGCAATGGGATGTTTATAGACCTTAAGTATGGATTAAGTGCCCAAATCATGTTTAGGACCAAGGTAGTGTACAAAGGTGAAAGCAGGAAAATATTCTTGAAAGGTATAGAAATCCAAGAACAGTCCTGCAATTGAAAACTGATTTCCCTTGTACAGTGTCTTCCACTTGGCTGTGTGTGTGTGAGTGTGTGAGTGTGTGAGTGTGTGCGTGTGTGCGTGCGTGTGTGTGTGTGTGTGCGTGCGTGCATGTCTTGAATCCTTTCCACTGCAGTGCCCTAAGGGTATTGTAGGATGGAGCTCTGGTATGCCACACATACAGAGATTAGCTCAACAGCCTGGAGTCTGTCATGAGATTTTGTGCCTCTGGGCCTGGCTGCATGCACACTGAAAATCCTTCTCACTTACTGACCGTGATGCCTTGAGCTTCACATCTGGACATGCTGGATACTTTTCTTTCAAGAATCGTTCCTTCTTTGGAGAGGTGGAGGTGCCCTGGGTGGAGACCAAATATAAAGATCCAAAAATGAAATGTTTTAATCCATGGTATTTTTAACTGTAATGTTTAATAACGATTTAAAACTAGACCTACCAAACGTTTCTGTGAGTGTTGAGGAAGAGAAAATATAATTAGCTAAATATGAAAAAAATCACCAAAGACTTATTTTATCTGATATATAATAAAATAAAAAAATATAAATTAATATTTCTTATTTCTTTCCCCCCATCAAAACTATGAAAATGTTTAGAATATTATGCATTGCAATAACTAAAATGCACACAATGCAAGATTTCTTGACTGACAACAATAGGCAACCAACAATTCACTTATGCATTTGTATAATGATGGCACTGTATGATATAAACACTTCCTAAATATTTTTGGATTAAAATTTAGTAACAATGAAGAGGTTTAGCTTGGTGCTTTTACTTCATTCCAGTCAAATGGACGCGATTCAAACAATAAGACAAACCGTTTTGAGTAAATATCATTCGTTGATGATCAATTAAGACACCCTCCCCCTCACGCGCTCTCCGGCAGGTGGTCCTGCCTATAGGGCCGTTTACGTCACGTGTGATAGTCTCGCGCACCAGCGTCCACTCATTTGGCACCATTCGTACCGTGCGCGTCTCCAAGTGCAATTGTTGTGTGGAAGCGGAAAGCAAACCATTGCTAAAGAAAACGAACGTTTGCGCGTGCATACGGAATACCCTTTATTCGCGCTTTTGATTCCACCAACTCGCTTTTTCCATCTAGCATGACGCGTAAGTGATGGTGCACATTTTGGTTTCGTGACCTGTCAGCTGGATCAGGTTGTGTTGTTGGATGGATGTGGCACGAATTGGATGGTTGCACATTTCCTTTGTTTGAAATGCACTCAACGGGAATGACATTTCTATGACAAGTTTCTATTTTGTGCAATTCTCTGAGCAATGGAGTGAGGCGAGAGCGCACGGGGGGCTGGTTAAAAGGGACTTTTATGTTTTTATTTCACTTCACCAAGACTGATGGGGACTCTAAGTGGTAACAGATGTCTGTACTGTAATGTGCACTCTTCATCTTCTGTTTAATGCCAGTTTGGATTTTACCTGTTGGATATCTGCACGTCTAGGATGGCTCGCTTTGGAGACGATCTGCCCACCCGCTATGGAGGTCCAGCGGGCGCCGGGAGAGGGGGAGCCCGGGCAGGAGGTCCCTCGGGCGGTCAAAGAATGTACAAACAGTCAATGGCTCAGAGAGCCAGGACAATGGCTTTATATAATCCTAAACAAACCAAACAGAACTGCTTCACTGTCAACCGCTCTTTGTTCATCTTCAGTGAGGACAATGTCTTCAGGAAATACGCCAAAAGAATAACCGAATGGCCATATCCTTAATCTACAAGAATTATTCACAAATGGATATAGATTCGTAACATCCACTTCTACATTTGATCACATTCTTGTTCAGGAAGCATATAAATACGTGATTTCTGGCAATGTCAGATGAACTGTTGCGTGTTGAAATGGAGATTGACACTGAAATGCCTTTTGTTTTCACATGATCACGCACTTTAAGGCATTTGGCAGCTGGTGGTCGTGTCAGGGTGTTGGCTGATCAGCCTTTTATTTTCACATTCAAACGTGGGAAAGTCAAGCGCTCGATGTGGCTTTTCATACTGCGCTTAACCCTGGGCTAAGGTGCGTGTGTGTTTAAAACCCGGCGTACAGACTAGATTTAACCATCGGGTAAGGAACGTTTCAAAAGGGGGTTGGCACCGCCAAATGTATACACTGCGAAACAAGCGGCGTAAGAACACTACGGCTAATTGATTAGCAACAGACAGCCAATCATAAATTGGCACAGCGCTCCCTCATTAAATATTCATGTGTTTGGTTGGATTTAGTCACGGAAACTTTCACGCGCTGCTTGGTTTCATTGCCTAGCCGGTTAAAACCGTCAAACGAGGAAGATTCACTACTGTTTTTGATGTGTTTAAGAGCGGTTGTACGTTAACACAAACTGACAAGCAGTTGCAGGTCATGTATTGTATTTTTTCCAGTGTTATTGGCCTTATAAGTGGGAAAAATACTAACGGTTACTTCGTTTTCGAAATGTTTTGGCGGCAACGTTACTGGCGACGTAAAACAGTTGCCAACTAATTAACGTTACTATTACTAGTGTAGTAGTAGAAATAAAAATAATAGTAATAGATCAGCAAAAAGTTAGTTAATTAACATATTCTTTAGCAAATGGTTCTTCAAGAACAGATGTATAAACTGGTAATTTTTCATTTATAACAATGGTTGTGAAAAGCTGTAGCGCTCTCCAGGGTCCTGAAATCTCACCACTGTAGAGTCCGATACCCTGATTTTGATCAATTTGCCTAGTTTGTTGCACATTTCGAAATGAATCTTTGTGGAATTCAGGCATTCATAGAATTAGCTTTCTATAGCATGTGCAGGGTCCCTTAAGGGGTGACAAGGATGTGATTGAAGTGGCCATTGGACCTTTCCTTTCCAATTCGTTGCCTCCATGAATGGCGTTTCCATAAAGACCTATAGCCGTAGGGAACGGGCATGGAAAATGAATTGGAAAAATGGATCCTGTCTTAAGAATGCACTATAATGGCTGACCATCCATAAAGATGTTAGCAGCCTTTCAGTGTTTCCTTTAAAAAGGATGAAAAAGATTTTAATAAAGACAAAATCGGTGGGCTTACACAAACATTTCGCAAATGCAATAAGCCTGCACAAATGGCTGTGCTGAGAGAGAAAGCTTCATGCCAGTCTAATGGGTAATCACGATCTCTGCACTGCAATGTACCAGTGTTGAAAGCATGTCTCACTTTAATGCCCAGACCTCTGCATGTCATTTCCAGCATAGAGCGAGATGGTGTTAATGCACTCTGCTAGCTGGTTTGAACATGGTCGTCTAGGAGTGCCAAGGACACAAAGTTGAATGTCAGTTGCTTGATTGAGCTTGGAGGTATGTGGGTTGGACTCTGCTGAGGCTGTTTCGTCCTCATCTCCTAATGATTTAGTGATTGAGTGTTTACACGACTCCAATCCTTTTGTCCTTGGTGGGCTATGTGGTGGAAATTCACAAGAAGTTATTCCTAAAGAATACTTTTAAAGGAATGCCATTCTAATTCTGTATGACTTTGCATTGATTTTTCTTTGATTTGCAGTCTGGATGGTTGTTGGAAAGTCAGATCTTGTTTGCTGATTTTGGGCATTCAGAGTTCACAGATTTTGCAGGAAAGATATGATGGACACAGACACCGATTTAATAGACTTCGAATATAATTCCACCCTGTTGAAGGGTGTCAAGTTTAATATTTTAAGCCGATTTTAGAACACCTAAGTTGTGTATGAAATCGCATACTGTCTAGTTTGGATTATAACTTTGTGTCCGTTAAAAAAGTATGGGTTAGGTTGTGTGTATGTAATTTAGATGTTTAATGTCCACCATGTTGTTACCGTCACCTGACCTACACAAATCCTCTCCCAAATCACTCTTCCAGTGTCCACTGAATGCACACTTCAGGATCTCTGAGAAAGTGGGTCACCTGTGTATGTTTTACCTATAATGAATGCTTTTGGTTTGGACAATAGCTTTCGTAAAACGAGGTCTGATATATGAATTAAAGATACTTGGATGTTTTATTCTACATTGTAAGTTACACAATCCATACTGAAAGTGAAGTCGTTTAATTTTTAAAAATGCATGGTTGTTTAAAGAAAACCAAAATGTTTTAAAAAAGTATAAACTACATAAGAACACTTGGGGTGTGAGTGTGTGCAGTTTACAGTGTACAATAAAACGTTCAAGTATCATTCAGTTAGGTTTACCACAGACCTTTATGAACTGAAAAACTCTCTTGGGTTACTTTGGGTTTTGACATCTTGGCTGCAGCACGCTATCATTACATGGATTTTATTAAAAATGTCAGGTTAGGGTGAATAATGATATTTTTTGGTGCTTTTGAAGTACGTATCAGCACAACTCCTTTAAAATTCACATTGGGCTTTTGACATGTCATGACTCATGCACCTTTTTTGCAGTCTTTTGAATGTTTTTGAATTTATGTTTGTTGTGTGTATTATTATTCCTGTGTTTCTCCTTGACTCATCCACTCCATTTGAGTACCTGATCCTCACCACCATAATTGCCAACTGCATCGTACTGGCTCTCGAACAGCATCTCCCCGCCATGGACAAGACCCCCATGTCCGAACGCCTGGTAAGCATCAGAATTATTATCACGGTTTCACATGTTTATCACATATCAGATTATGAATGTTTTTACTGAATAAGACTGCAACCATTTAACTAGAGAGAGGGAGAGAAGTGGCAATGACAATGCATTCTGTGAAAGGCAGCACAAGTAAGAGATAACTGTGTATTTGGCTTGCTTTTCTTTCCGCCCACACACCCGACATCCCCGCTGGAGTATATTGATTGATCATTTTAGCGGTCTTGCACTGGCTGGCGTGGGTGATCGGTAAGCCTGTTGGAGCAGAGGCTGTTATCCCACTCTCAGAGCTCCCATCCAGGGCCACTGAGAACCACCCAAGCACTCCACACAGGAGCCATGTCTCTGTCTCATTAAAACCCTGCCTGCTGGGAACCATTGACGAATGTGTGCATAATGCTGCTTCTCCATGATCCGACCTTAACCCATGCAGAGCAAGCTTTGATCCACTGCCTTGCTCTTATTCCCCCGCTCGCAATGGCAGTTGTGCCTGTTGAGTCAAAATGATATAAGGAAGCCGATTCAAAGTGTGCTGTTGCACAATTAAACTAGGAACCGGACACATTGGCGGATTAAGGCGGTAATAGTCTTTTTGTGAAGCCGAATATGTAGGCGGTGATGTTGGATTCCACACTCCCTGGAGGAGTGCTGCAATCACACAAAGCAAAACAGCATGTGCCTGTAAGGTCAATGGGGTCCCCTCGAAAACAATAAATAAAATTCTCATGTTTATTGTGTAGTTTTACTGGGTTTATGTAAAGTACGTTTATGATGCTCTTTTTCACGTTAAATGTATTTTTGTCCCTGACAATTTATTTCACCTTTCACCTCCTTTTTTTGTTTTTTTTTGGTAAAGATTTTTTGGGGGATTTATGCTTTTTATTTGGATAAGGACAGTCGTTAGACAGGAAGCAAATTGGGAGAGAAAAGGGGATGGGATCAGGTCCTTGAGCTGGGACTTAAACTTGGGTTGCCAAGTAAATAATGCTTATTTGGAACATTTATTATTATCACTGTTGAAAATGGTTGTGCTGCTTAAAATTTAATTGAAAACCGCATTTAATTGAAATAGAAATTGTATGTATAAAAGTATTTACTGGCATTTTAACGAGTACAATGTATCCTTTCACAATAAGTATTAATTTCTAAAAAAAAAACTATTATTTCTAAATAAATTAGAAATATTAAACATTAAAACAGTAAAAAAACAAACTAAAAAAACTACATAATATTTATAAATACAAATATTTATACATGCACATATGTGTATGGAATATACCAAAAATTATATTATTTATATAATTATATATAAAAAAATAAAATAAATAAATAAATAAATAAATAAATATATATATATATATATATATATATATATGATTATTTAAAAGTGTAAAAAAATAAATATATATATATATATATATATTAGTGGTG
>JAUMHQ010042164.1:0-11202 GCA_032361165.1 Enteromius paludinosus | reverse complement strand
TAAGTTCTCAATATTTCCTTCTCTCGTCATCATAGGTCACACTGGAGGCCTGCTGGAGGTACCATGAGTACACAGACGATCTGTCATGAAAGCTATCATTACTAGCTATCAGCGCCAGTCCGTCTCATACACGTTTTAATGAGATCAGGACTTGTTTTTGCTTTACTTGCCAATATTTTAGCGTGCAGCTGAGATGAGCTCAACTAAAGCAGAAAAAACCCTCTCTGGACACTTCACCAAACTTAGCTTAAATATCGCATGACTTTGTACAGACAGCTGTATTTTTATGTAGCACATCCAGAATGAATCTAATCACTCTCAGAGAACAGCTTCACCTCACAAACGATCCCAACTCTCCAGAGTCATCTTCCTCAAGCAGGCTCACAGACTCACCTGCCCAATTCGATGCAGAGGTCACCCCTGATTGTGCCGGACTTGGAGTCTGCAGGGTTGGTCTCTCCCAGCATCATCCTTCCAATCTTCACAATATTCAGACCCTCCCACACCTACGAGAGAAAGCACTTGTGTCTATGATCGACTCGAGGCACAGTTTCAGTGCTCTGATCCAGAGGAGAGCTCTTACCGTGGCAACCACCGGCCCAGAGCTCATGAACTTCACCAGTCCTGCGTAGAATGGCATGTCCTTCAGGTCGATGTAATGCTGCTTCAGCATGTCTTCAGATGGCTGCCATCAATCCAAAGGGTAACAGTTAGCCATCCGCACCATCCCAGTACCAACCACCCATAAACATACACAAACAATCAAACCGTGTCTGTCTGTCCCCTGCCCTCCATACTCCACTCTCACTGGTTACCCTAAAACACTGCTAACATCAGACTCTGATGTTCTTCTGTGAGCATTACAGCAACATCATAGAGAACAGAAGAGTTTTTGATTATCCATTAATTACTCAATTTTTTGAAAACAGCTAAAAATACCATGTGCTCTGCTCAACAGATTTATACTTCATGATTTGATTCTTCTGGTGTACTGTATATATACTATATATATATATAAAGTTTCAGTAATGCTAAGCGTATTTATCTAGCATTGGCATCAGAGGATTTAAGAGATTTGTCTCAGATTTATAAAGTATTAGTAAATATTACATAAAATATAAAACGTAAATGCAGCTATTATACACATTTACCATATTTAACTGTTTTGCTAAAACCTGTACATGTTTGTGTCTTCAAATGTTGACTTTTGTAAGTTTACATACTGATCTAACACTACAGATTGCATGAAGTTTAGCAGGTTTGTGAATAATAGCAGGGCTGAGTGCAGAACTAGATGAAGAGGAATCTTCAAGGTCAGAGGTCATCCCACCTGGAGAAACTTCATGGCCACCAGTCTGAAGCCCCTCTGCTCGAAGCGCTTGATGGTTTCTCCGACCAGGCATCTCTGGACACCATCAGGTTTGATGGCAATGAAGGTGCGCTCTGTTTTGGCAGCCATAGCTCTGGAAGACACAGAAACGTCACTTTCATGATAGCCTACTTATTACACAAACGAGGTGTCTGTGAAGCTTTAAAGGACGTCTTGAGCACAGATGAAGCCACAGCAGGTCAAACGCATGGCTTCTTTAGATGCCATCATTACATGGACCAAACACGACAGATGCTTTGTTCACATGATTTATGAAGGGTTAACAAGACAAAATCTTATAGCTGAAGTTTCACTGATTTGTATTTGAGTCACTGCTAAAAGTTACAATATAAGACAACAAGATCTGCAGGATTAAAAACACAGCAAGCTATTACAGAAAATATCTATATAAATCAGGTCTCCCAAACTCATGTTTTGGCACATTCAAATGCAAAACAGTTACACAAGATATAAAATTTAAATAAATATTGATTCCGAAATGCCGGCGCTTTTATTACTAACAGCTGCTCATTAACAAAGATGGGAAAAAACTTGCTTCCCACCGCTCTCTCACACACGCGCCTCACGCTAGCCCGCCCTTAGAGCTCATATATGGTTATGCGATAAATATATCTATGGGTATAAGATATGTTCATAGATATATGATTATGCATGCTGAAAGATTACGTCGTTTTCCCTGACTCGTCAAGCCGGTAGGCTACCGTGTGACTGTCAGAGATCTGTCCGCAAACATTTCAGCAGTGTGTCCTGTATTTTTACCGACTGAAAGAGCCATAAAAAAATAAATTTTAAAATATTAATTTAAATAATATGCAAGCGATGACGTTGGCGCCTTTGTGTCCTGAAGAGCGCGCTTCAGCTTCTGTTGATGTCCATCTAACAGCTCACATTTATGTAGCTTTAACATTTAAACTAACATTGTGATATGCTTGAACTGTTTTATATCTATAGATTGTGTTAGGCAAGTCATGGTGATTTGAGAAGGCCAAATTATTCTGACATTAACTATGAAACTGGCGGCAAAAACAAACAAACAAACAAAAAAAAAAACCGGTGCATATCCTCGGGGAAGAAGTTATGCAGGTGCCCCTGGAATACCCCGTTGGACCCAAAGTTAGTTTCAGTTTCGTTTTAGCCTAAAATAATTAGTCTTGGCTTGTTATTTATATAGCTATAACTTCTTACATTTCTTTTCTAAATACTGATAAATTGAAAGGATTTGTTGTGAAGTGAAAGAAATTAAAATAGCCTATGTTTACAATGTTTTTTGTGTGTTTTTTCCCCTTCAGTCGTGTACTTTAACCATGCAACAAACCTTTTAAATAATTAGATAAATTCATGAAATATATTTCAAAAATATAAATATAGGCCTATAACTGATCGGATGATAGATCAAAATTCTATATGATTTTTCAAAAATTAAGGGGTTAAAATGAACGTCCCTATGCGCAATACTGAAAAAAAAACCGGGAGGGGGGGGCGCCACACCGGTTGAGAACCACTGGACTAGATGATTGAATAAAATATTTGGACTTTTAAAAAGACCTCTAGTTACAAAGAGGCAGATAGCAACTGAAGAGGATTAAGGCCAAGCAATAATAAAAAAAAATCAATAATTTTGAGATTAATACCTAATAATTAATAATATTAAGTTCTTAATAACATGAGAAAAAAAAAACTCATGTCTTGAGAAGTGCAGAACAATAGACAAAAGCGTGCGCGTCAGTATCTCCAAAGGCGTAGTTCATAGAGCAATACGCGAGTAAAACATGCCAGATTGATTGAATCCATTTCTTGCAGAACTCTCTTTACTTCCTTAATTATAAGGCATTAAGTGGTACCACAGTAAATTCATCATTCGTTTGTGGATCGAAAATATTCTAAATGCAATTATGCCACAGTATTTCATCTGCATTAAACTTTAAATCGCCATGGAGTCTGTGGTTTGATTAGAGGTATAGGGCTATATGGAGAGCTTGTCCCAATAAGGCAGCACACAGGCTATTTCTTAATGTAAATATAAAATAGGCTTATTTACATTCTATGTTATTAGCACATCATGTTAATATACAACAATACTGGTATCTGACACCATATATAAGTAGGCTATGAAGTTAGCTAGCTACTATTTACAATTTGAAAAGATCTGCTGCTTTTACATAACGTAAACAAAATGGCTATTTTTATTTAGTGGCACATCTATATGTAACCCTTGGCTATAAGATGTTAGAATAAAACTCGACTACGCCTCCTAGGTTATTGCCCAGGAACAAAAAGAAGCACTTGTTGATTAAACACAAAAGTTACAACAGTATGAAGGACCCTGCTGGTGCGTTTTTGATTGAAGACAGAGACGTGACTTAACAAAAGATACACATTAAATTCACACCATGGTATACTCAATTAAAAACAATCTTAAAATGGTCTCATCATAATTACCAATTAAATACCCAGTCACAAAGAGACCACAATAAATAACCCTGAAATATAGGGGACACTCCGCACAGCAAATCAGGGTATAAAAATGATCAAAGCAAGTGATAAATCAAACCAATACAAATAAATACAAAGTCCCCTTCAATTCAGCGTCAGTATTACAGCTCCTCCGTTCACCTGTGGGTATTCACGCACGCACGCACAGACCAAGATACGTTCACAGGAAAGAAACTAAGTTCACAATGCAGCGTAATCATCAATTAACTTGATTATACATTGACGTTAGATCAGGATCAAAATGATGACGGCAACGCCGTCAGCTGTGCAATAAAGCGGTGACGCCGTAACATTTAATGAAATGCCCGCAATGTGTAAACACAGCCAAAAGCAGCGGTAGATGAGACAAATTTAAAGGGCTGCTCGAATTCGGGATAGGAAACAACAGCTAGCACCTTCAGGCCGCACCTAAGATGTAAATATAGAACAAATAAAATATTAAATAAATAAAAACAAAAAAATACCCTACCCACATTTATTTAAAACCCACAGACGGAATTCTTACCTCTTCTATGAATTTCATAAGCTAGAGCAGACTTTGCGCACGGCATGCGCTCCTTCACGCACACACTTTACCTAATGATAAAAATAATTCTTTAGAATATCACTTTAACTAACAAAGAAAAAGACTACATGCAGACAACTCACCCAGGAAAAGGAAAGGAAAGACGTGACATGTGGCCAGGTATGGTTTCCCATACTAGGAAATTGTGCTCTGCATTTAACCCATCCATGTGCGCACACACAGCAGTGGGAAGTGAACAACCACGCACACACCGTGAACACACACTCGGAGCAGTTGGGAGAACCTTGCTCAAGAAGAGAATTCACTCCCACCACCCAGGGATGGATTATAGACCGGGCCAGCGGGGCCGCTGCCCAGGGGCCCTTGGGGTGCAGGGGGCACATGGGGCCCCTAGTTCAAAACAATTTGCATTGCCAATTCAACAATGTATTGTCGTTTGTGTATACAGGGCCTGTATCCTCCGATCCTCTGCCTACAAGGGCCCCTGACCCTACAGGGCGTTTGATGGAAACATGGAGGGAGGGACCTAGAATTGTGGTGTATAGGGGGCCGTCTTGCCCAAACGTTCTGCCCAGGGGCCCACACGATGGTTGTACGAACGTTGCGCGAATGCTTTGCTCAGGGGCCCATACAAACCATAATCTGTCCCTTCCACCACCTACAATCCCTGCCGGACCTGGGACCATATGAAGAGTGTTTCACAAACACAACATCAATAACAGCCAGAATTAAGTCAAAGGCAAACAGTAGAACTTAAAGAGAACTGTCTCCGACCACGGAGGCTTAACATGCACGCGAGAAGTTGCCTGCAATACTCACACGGACGCCTTTTAAAGTGCTGAATATCCACGCGCTCCCAATAATGAGCTGCACAGGTGTGTGCATTAAAACCATGTGCCGATGCCAGTAGGCATGTCCTGCCCTTGATGTGTCACTACAAGATTCTAAAAATAAAACCAGTTACATATAAAAATGGGTTGATTTCATTGACACTGTAAATAGCATCTATGGCAGAGGATTGGAGCTCAAATATGGTTATGCGATAAATATATCTATGGGTATAAGTTATGTCTATAGATATATTTTCCCTGACTGGTCAAGCCGGTCACGTACCCCTCATTCCGGAAATGCCCATTGCGTTGGAGTTGTCTGCCAGCTGATGGCACGATGCTAATGGACCCGGTGGCGTTAACGTACTGTAGAGGTTCTGTCCCGGTTAACTGTAGAAACCACCTTGTGAGTCAAGCACGATGGTATCGGACTGGATTTACCGTACAGCGCGAGCTTCACGCTCAGCTCGTGTTAAACTACTTTAAACACCGACCTCGAGTCTAGCGACAGCCATATTTCAGCGCGCTTATGTGTTCCTCTCCGCCGGGTTCGGCAGTGAGGTGGATGTGTGTGCGTGCGTCTTGTCCACACGGCAGGCTAATAAAACGACAGAATCGCAGAGAACAAGCGTTTCCTTGTAAAAACAAAGACGGCTACCCGAACATATAAACGCGATAGTAAAGTTCCGCGACTGCTTCGAATGAAAACGCGCCAGTGTGCGTACTGATGCTAAACACGGACGTGCGGAACCTGACGGGTGATCCTGGGTTCTTTGGGTCCGAAGAGGTGCAAGAACGCAGAAGAGAGATATTCATATCTCACAATTCAGCACAATCACTGCTTCAGTCTGTCTGCTGTTTAATCAGTGTGAGGACTAAACAGAATTCATTCGGCTTCGATAAAAAATAATAATACTGTTTTAATATGGGGCAGAGTGGGGTAAAAGCCCTCCAAAATAAGCACCATCTAAAGTCAAGATCAATTTTTGTTGCAACTATGGAGTGGACTGCATTCACAGAAGTGATGTGAAAGTGTTACACTGTGATGTACATGACAGAAAACAGATCTTACTGTAATGTAATTTTCAGCATCAAGAAAGAAAGGGGTTTAAAAGCTTGTTCTTTTGTAGAACATCACACTTATGAGAACAGTAAAGCCTGTAGATAAGGAGCATCAAGAACAATTTAATTATATTTTCAGAATGATACCATGTTTTCAGTGGATAATATGCCCCCAGGGAGCATGGCTAAAGTAGCTACTAGTTCTGAACATCAAATCTTTTATCAAATGTATTCTGACTAGAAGATTGAATAAAATATTTGGACTTTTAAAAAGACCTCTAGTTACAAAGAGGCAGATAGCTACGGAAGAGCATTAGGGCCAAGAAAAATAATAATAATTTTGAGATTAAAGTCGTTAAAATTCAGAGAAAAAAAGTGGAAATAAAATGTTGAGAATAAACTTGTTAAAACCCTTATGTTTTGAGAAGTAAAAGTGCAGAACAAAAGACCTGTTTTGGAGCGTGCCCGTCAGTATCTCCACAGGCGTAGTTCATAGAGTAATACGCGAGTAAAACATGGCAGATTGATTAAATCCATTTCTTGCAGAACTCTCTTTACTTCATTAATTATAATGCATTCATTCAAGTGGTACCGCAGTAAATTCATCATTCGTTTGTGGATCGAAAAGTGTTCTAAATGCAATTATGCCACAGTGTTTAACCTGCATTTCTGCATTAAACTCTAAATCGCCATGGAGTCTGTGATTTGATTAGAGGTATAGGGCTATATGGAGAGCTTGTCCCAATAAGGCAGCACACAGGCTATTTCTTAACGTAAATACAAAATAGGCTTATTTACATTCTATGTTATTATCACATCATGTTAATATACATGATGTGATAATAATGGTCTCTGACATCATATATAAGTAGGCTATAAATCTAATTAGCTAGCTACTATTTATAATTTGAAAAGATCTGCTACTTTTACATAACGTAAATAAAATGGCTATTTTACTAAGTGGCACTTCTCGGCAGTGACTTAGGCATGAGATGTGTGTGTGTGCGTGCGTCTTGTCCACACGGCAGGTTAATAAAACGACAGAAACGCAGAGAACAAGCGTTTCCTTATAAAAAACAAAGACGGCTGCACGAACATATAAACGCTATAGTAAAGTTCTGCAATTGCTTCGAATGAAAACGCACCAGTGTGCGTACTGATGCTAAACACGGACATGCGGAACAAAACGGCGAAATACATGCGCTTATGCACACACCTGACGGGTGATCCTGGGTTCTGGGGGTCCGAAGAGGTGCAAGGGCAGAAGAACAATGAACTGAGCGGCAGCGCTCATATAAACTCTCGTGCGGGGGCGGGGTTAATGACGCAAGCATTACATATTCATATCTCACAATCACTGCTTCAGTCTGTCTGCTGTTTAATCAGTGTAAGGACTAAACAGAATTCATTCGTCTTACAGATAAAAAATACTGTTTTAATATGGGGCAGAGTGGGGCAAAACCCCTCCAAAATAACCACTATCTAAAGTCAAAATACATTTTTTATTGCAACTATGGAGTGGACTGCATCAGGGCCGCTGCTGGCCAACTGGGTGCCCTAAGCAGATAGTATTGTTGTCCCTCCTCCCTCAAAAAACAATCTTTAAAAAGACCTCTAGTTACAAAGAGACAGATAGCTACGGAGGAGGATTAGGGCCAAGCAATAATAATAAAAAAATCATTTTGAGATTAAAGTCTTTAAATTACGAGAATAAACCCTCATGTTTTGAGAAATAAAAGTGCAGAACAAAAGACTTGTTTTGGAGAGTGCCCAAAGGCGTAGTTCATAGAGTAATACGCGAGTAAAACATGCCAGATTGATGAGAAACATGCCATCCATTTCTTGCCGAACTCTCTTTACTTAATTATAAGGCATTCATTAATGCCTGTGGTCCCACAGTAAATTCTTCATTCGTTTGTGGATCGAAAATATTCTAAATGCAATTATGCCACAGTATTTCATCTGCATTTCTGCATTAAACTCCATCGCCATGGAGTCTGTGGTTTGATTAGAGGTATAGGGCTATATGGAGAGCTTGTCCCAATACGGCAGCTCACAGGCTATTTCTTAATGTAAATATAATATAGGCTTATTTACATTCTATGTTATTATCGCATCATGTTAATATACAACAATATTGGTATCTGACACCATATAGAAGTAGGCTATAAATCTAATTAGCTAGCTATTATTTATAATTTGAAAAGATCTGCTACTTTTACATAATGGAAATAAAATGGCTATATTTATTTAGTGGCACATATAAATGGGCTGATTTCATTGACACTGTAAATAGCATCTATGGCAGAGGATTGGAGCTCATATATGGTTGTGTGATAAATATATCTATGAGTATAAGTTATGTCCATAGATATATTTTCCCTGACTCGTCACGCCGGTCACGTGACCCCTCATTCCGGAAATGCTCATTGCGTTGGAGTTGTCGGCCAGTTGATGGCACGATGCTAATGGACCCGGCGGCGTTAACATACTGTATAGGTTCTGGCCCGGTTAACTGTAGAAACCACCTTGTGAGTCAAGCACGATGGTATCTGACCGGATTTACCGTACAGCAGGCTAATAAAACGACAGAAACGCAGAGAACAAGCGTTTCCTTGTAAAAAAGAAAGACGGACACGCGGAACAAAACGAAACACATGCGCTTATGCAAACACCTGACGGGAGATTATGGGCTCTTTGGGTCCGAAGAGGTGCAAGAACGCAGAAAAGCAATGCACTGCGGGCAGCGCTCATATAAACTCGCGTGCGGGGGCGGGGTTAATGACGCAAGCATTACATATTCATATCTCACAATCACTGCTTCAGTCTGTCTGCTGTTTAAACAGTGTAAGGACTAAACAGAATTCATTCGGCTTACAGATAAAAAATACTGTTTTAATATGGGGCAGAGTGGGGTAAAACCCCTCCAAAATAACCACTATCTAAAGTCAAGATACATTTTTATTGCAACTATGGAGACTGCATTCACAGAAGTGATGTGAAAGTGTAACACTGGTGATGTGGCATGCATTCAGGGAAAAAAGAAAACACCTACTAGCCTATAAGGAGTTAAAATAGAACTTTCTATGAATATAAAAGTATTATTATTATAATAAGTATTATTTATTAATGCATCATTTATAAATTACAATTGTAGCCCTAGACAGAAACTATGATTTCATTAAGTGTGATTGATTTTATGGTCTCAAGCATTCAGAAATCACACAAAATAAAACGTCCACGTTGTGGTTGTAGCATTTATATTACTAAAAGGTGGCTAAAAAATAATAATAATAATAATAATAATTAAGTTGATATTTGATTTAAATCTTTGGTCAATATTATACAAAGATTGGATCATCCTGTAAATGGAGCAACAGCAATTATCAGATCTTTGGTGCCCTTTGCGGGCATTGTATTATGTATTTTAACAGTGTTATTCAATGAAACTATAATTAAACCATATATTGCCTCGTTGTTTTTATATACATTTTACGTAATGGAAACTGCAATGTTAAGTCAGATACGTTGTTGCTGGTGAAATCACCGACCATAGAACGAAAATGAAGGATTATAAACTTACTACCTGAAATTGAAGCACCGCCTTTATCTCGGTTTTTTCCCTTTCTCTTCGCCGGGTTGCGCTAATGTCTTTTCCTTAAAAGAGCCTTGTTGTCCATCAATCATGATTATTTGTATTCAGCCGCAAACATAGGTGAGAGCGAGCTGAGCGCGTGCGCCGGTGTTATGCCGATTTGTGCTACCCTGCCAGATTTTCCTACCTCCCATTAAAAAGTAAGTAGTACAATTTAACAACGAAAAATGCTACCTGTCAAATTATGTTTTATTAATGTCTACACATACCCAAACACTAAACCTACAGTAATGCAAATATAGTAATTGAGTTATATTTACGGTTTTGACTATAATGTATATACAGCTACTGGAAACCATATATTTTTTTCTACGTATTATTTTGTGTTTTATTAATGTCTACACCTACCCCAACCCTAAACCTACCCTTAATTATAATAAAGACGCATTAAATATTGTTGTTCAGGGTGAGAAAAAAAGAATGCAATATTGACGTGCGCGTGCGCAATAAGCAGGGGTAGGAAAATCTGGCGGGTAGGAAAAAATGTCAGAACACCTGTTCAGATGCGGGAACGCGTGTCACGTGTGCTTATACTGCACTTTTTTTTTTTAAAATAATTAGCTTATATATAATATGCATGTTTAGATTTTCTGTTCATGTATTTCAGAGGATTAGGGGCAAGCAATAATAAGACATTTTAATAATTTCGAGATTAAACTCGATAAAAAAACGAGAAAACACTTGTTAAATAAAGAGAAAAAAGTCGAAATCAAATGTTGAGAATAAAGTGGAAATCAAATGTTGAGAATAAAGTCGTTACATTTCGAGAAAAAAATACCCCTCATATTTCGAGAAGTAGAACAAAAGACTTGCTACTGCTACTTTTACATAACGTAAATTAAATATCTATTTTTATTTAGTGACATCTATAAAAATCGGCTGATTTCATTTATTTATACTGTAAATAGCTTCTAAGGCAGGGGTGTCCAAGGACCAGCCGCGGGCAAAATACAGCAGAGAATGAATTTCAAACACCCGGACCGCTATGGAAAGCCAACAGGGCCAAATACACGCGAAATTTAACGTGTCAAATTCGTGTACTTTACCCCCCAGTTTCACAGACAAGGCTTAGGCTAGTCCCAGACTAAATTACATGTTTGAGCTGTCTAAGATGAAAATATCTTGCTCTGACATATCTTAAAACATGTCAGTGTCATTGCTCTATGTTCAGATGCACACCTGTAATATTTTCTTATAAGGCATTTTTGTAAAAGTTGCTTAAATATCTTAATTTAACTAATGCCTA
>JAUMHQ010042163.1:0-11206 GCA_032361165.1 Enteromius paludinosus | reverse complement strand
ACTCACAGTATGTTATGTCCATGTACTGAACTGTTGTTATTCAACCATGCCAAGGTAAATTCAGTTTTCCATTCTATTTTATATTTACATATTGATTTAATGGCAGTATTATTTTCATAATTCGCTGATTGATTTTTTTTAAATTATTATTATTTCTTTTAATTTAACATTTATTATTAGACTTTTATCAATTTATGAACCCCTGCACTTCACAAACCCCAGTTTGAAGTTCCTCTTTGTATTTTCATATCAATATATTTTTACTAATATATTTATACAAGAAAGATTATTCTATTGAAAATCACTGTGATACATAATATAAATCAAATAAGCAAAAATAAAAAAGGTAAAGTTATGCGATTCAAAATGTGTAACGTGACAGATTTTGTTCATATGAACTTCTACAGTAGGCCTATGGGCTGGAACCTGAGCTTGAAGTCAGCACTGACCAAAAAAATTAAATAATTCTTGCAAAAAGTTAAATATATTTATAGAAATTTTTTGAAAATGATATTTCGTGCATCAGTGAAAATGTTGGCCGGGCAATTAGGATTGTCTGACTGGTCAGCAGAAAAGACAAAACAAAACACAGGAAATAGGTCAGCAATATACTCACAATCTGTCTGCACAGTTGTCTGGTCTGTCCAGATATCCTCCCTCCATCACAAACTTAAGGACCTGTTCATTAGACAGCCCCTGGTACGGCTGCTCAGCCAGAGTACTGATCTCCCATAACACCACGCCAAATGACCTGGCCAAGCACAGCATGGGTCATGAGTGATTAAACCATTGTCCTACAACAATAACGCATGTCTTTGTGACGTGTGTGACACTGTCAGCTCACCAGCAGTCTGAGTGAGCTGTGAAAACCCCATCCTTTAGAGACTCAGGGGCCATCCATCTCACAGGAAGCAGGCCCTTCCCACCTTTTCTGTAATAATCTGTCTCATAAATGTCTCTTGTCATGCCAAAATCTGACAGCAAAGAACACAAGACAAAATAACATCATTAGAAAGCTCTTACAATGATAGATGACACAATACAATATACAAGATATATTACAGCACATCCTGTGCTTCAACACTTGTCCCCTCCTTTATCGTGATGATCTTTTATTCAGCAGCTCATTTTGGCTAACCCAACCCTAACTAGTTCCACCCAGAGAGATAATGATTCATCATAAAAGGACATAATTATACACTGTGGTTTTTCCTTCATATGAAACCGAAGCGTTCACCTATTATGAGAGAACACAATACAGGAATTATAATTGTGGCACACAACGAATCAATTCATAGTGTCTTCTCTGTGTTGATTGTTTATTGTTGTCCTCTTTTAAGAGCTGCTTCACAGCCCAATAGAATTTTATTTGCACAACTGAATCATCATTATCCTGTTTAACACTATACAATACAGATTGTATCAAAGCAGTTTTACAAAGCGCTATATGTGACCATACAATAGTACAAGATATTAGTTATGGTGTATAATGTTGTTTCCTTTTTGAAAAATATTGAGCTCAAACTAATTTATTTACATAGTTTTATATCCATAGTGTTTCATTTTGTCTGTCATTATTAGCTTTTTATATTTCTATATAGTTTTAATAAACTTTTTGCATTTCTACAAACCTGTTTAGTTCAGTTAGTTATTAAGACAACATTTATAATTATCTAATATATATATTGTATGTATTTTTTTATTTATTATTATTCTATTTATTACAATTATTGCTTGGTTTATTCTTCACATAATGTATTACCTACCACCATACATAACTTCCAAACTGGTGTACGTGGATATTTTAGAGCTCAGCATAGGAAATTTAGAGACTGGAGCTCTTAACACACAAATATGTACTCTTATGATTGGTTATATACCTCCAATTTTTACAGTCAGGTCTTCGGCCACCATGCAGTTCCTGGCAGCAAGGTCTCGGTGCACAAACTTCTTGGCATTGAGGTAAGCCATGCCATCTGCTATCTCTGCAGCCATCTGAATCATCTCTTTCAGTGTCGGAGGAGGCCGACCTGGGTTATTCTGTCAAAATCAGAGAAAACAGAAATTCCATTATTATTCACTGCTTTTATTAATCTAAAAGTCATGCTCCTTCTAACAAATCCCAAAGCTGTAACAGGTCTGATAGTGACTCTTCTGCTATGGCTGGTTACCTCTGAATCAGGTCTGAGAGAACGTAAGTAACTCTTTAGATCTCCATGTGTCATGAGCTCCATCACCACCAGAGTTGGCTGGCCTTTAGACACCACTCCCAGCAGCCTCACCTAAGCCACAAAACCACGTTCATTACCAGTGTTATTACTGTTGACTACAAATTAAACTTAGTCTTAAAGACTATAAAGAAAAGAACATAAAAAAGCACACAAACTTACTAAAATGTCAACTTAAATTACAATGAAAACTGAAAATATACAAATAAAAATGAATTCAAAATATGAACAGCGTATGAATAATACTAAACTACAAAACATGCTGGACAGATGCATGTCTTACCACATGGTGGCAGCTGAATGCCTTCATCACAGAAGCTTCGTTGAGGAACTCGATCCTCTCTCTGAGGCTGGCTGATTCGTTAACCGTCTTCACTGCGACACGGGTCTGCGGCTCACCTTTAACTATGTCCTTTCCGATGCCCTCATACACCATGCCAAAAGATCCCTGGCCTAACTCTCGCAGCAGAGCAATCTTTTCACGTGGCACCTCCCACTCGTCTGGCTCATATACTGCACAAACACACAGAAGTGCCATATTTGATAAGGAGCAGAGTTCATACAGAGAAGAAAGTCATTTTAAATGTGATAGTCATCCTAATACGATAACACTGTTAATGCGATCAACTCTAGCTCTATCAAAACTAAATTAAACGTGCATCGACCACAGCATTTTCTGTCACATGTCATTAAGCACACACACAAAAAAAAGAAAAAGAAGGAAAAGCTGCTCACCCTCATCTGGGCTGAAATACTCTGGATTTGGAGAGGTATAAAGACGCCCAGTCGGACCTTCTGTTTGCCTGGTCAGATGAATACACCAAATTCATTTTATATACCCAATAAAGATCTTGTATTCTGCTCTCATTTGAAGCATATTCACAAGAGAGAACACTTACTTTTTCTTAAACATGAAAAAGCCCACAACTCCCATCACAAAGAGTAGAACGCCACAGATCACAGGACCAATCGCAATCTTCAGTATGTTAGGGTCCATACCTGTTCAGATATACACAACAGAAAAACGATCAAAACCGTTAATGGATAATTTATTGGAGGAGCATGAGCACATCGTCTAAGGCCTGGTCAGAACTTTGCCCGAGATGGGCATTAAAGGAAAATTTGTGGCTTGAAACAGCTGGAAAAATTTAAATGTACAGCAGTTTTATGGCTTCTTTTTGTCTTGTTTTATGTATTTTGAAAAGCACAGTGTGTTGACGTTATTGTGACTGTACACAGATAAAAGCAGACCCTTAAAAAAATCATCTGATTCTTATCTTTGTTTCTTCTGTTGTAAGAAACTAATTCACGTGATCACGCAGACTACTATGTTTGACTACAGTCCCATTTTGTATTATCTTTCTAAATACTAGTAAAATTAAATGATTTGTTATGGAGTGAAACTAAAACAACTTTTAGCTGTATTTATAATATTGGTAAACATTTAGCTTTATTTACTGGCATTATAAAATGTGAATTGGCCTTTACACGACTTACCTGTTTGTTTTTTGTCTCTCAAAAATGCAATTTTATAAAAAGGTATTTTTAAACCACGCAGCAAACGATTTAAATCTTTTTCATAATTTACTTTAAAAACTAGTCAACTTTTGAATGCTTGTGGGCGTATACGTGTCTGTTTTGTCATTGGCCATTAAAATTAGCCATAAATAAATAATTGTGACCATTTTTCCCCCTGATGAAAAAACCTAGAGGTAGAAGCTTTGCCCCATTATATCAGTGTTTGTGAATATCTATATACACACAAAAACCTCAAAATCCAGTTATGCATAATTTAAAAACTGAAAATGAGATTCCTAGGCATAAGCATACAAGCTGTGTGTGTAACAGCGTCTTACGTAGGTCTTCCACATAAAAGTGTGTTGGCTCCGTCCACGATCCATTGCCTGCCAGAGAGGTGGCTCTGATTCGCACTGTGTAATTCCCAGGATGCACCACTCTCAGCTTGCAGCCTCTATCAGCAATATAATTCCTCCTGGATACGCAATGGTGCAGCTCCTAAGACATAGAGGCACGGAGTTAAACAACCCACACTGCTGTGCACATCGGACCGAAGACGACCATTAGCCAGCAGCAAAGTCTTGGCTTTTATCATGGTTTTAAAGTCTCTCTCACACTAATATATCCAAATATTACTCATCAGACTTTAATGGAAGTGCCAGAGGTCAGCGTAAGCAGTTACAACAGTGTTTCAAATCCATCAAGGGAAGCAGGTGCATGTGGCACTAAGTGCAAAACCGTCATGTTTTGTTTCGCTTACAACAATTATTAGCCTTCATATAATCATCCCTTGTTTATCCAAAGCTTTCCAAAAACAACATTAGGAACATTTCCACCGTCTCTGGCTAGATTTCACCATGGTTACAGAAACACACAGCTGACGCAATTATGCTAAAATAGCTTGTTGATTTGCAGATAGCACATGTTGATTTCAACAGGATTGATAAAAATCAGATTTAAAGTGCAGCCAGCGTTCATGAGAGCAGAGAGTCTGGAAAGCATACAGACTTCCATCTCATGTAACATCTCACCTCAGTATCTCCCAGTCTCTTATAATGGACTTCATAGAGAATAATCATGCCATTAGGGGCCTTAGGCTCCATCCACCGGATGTGTGCAAAGTACTCGGACACCTCACAGATTATCGGCCCCACAATGTCATCAGCTTTTTCTAGGAAAAACAGATAGAAAGATAGTTAATAACATATTCACTATACTACATGTGCACCATAAAATAACTAGCCTATACCTTCAGGCATGGTGCGGGCACTGACATAGGCCGCCATACTGCAGCGAGAGGGGTCCGTCTCATGGTTGCAGGCATGGATTTCTATCTGGTAGCTGGTGAAATGGCGCAGATTGGAGATGACCGTTGACTCCTTGGTCTGAACAATCAGGGAAATCTTATTGGCTTCTGCTTCCTCCTCTGGGCTACGAGTGGCAGAGCCATTGGGCAGTGAAGAGGGCGTAGTAAAAAGGCGAGACGAGGTCCTGTTGGCAATGCCCACCAGAGATCGGCGCTGTCTTGATGTTCTAGGGACACAGAAACACGTAAAGAGGTACTAGATTTAGATTCCGTCTTCATATATACAGGTTGTTTTTAAGATGCTTTGTATTTTGTATTAGCACATGTGACTTATCAGATCCTTATAATGGAAACCAAATGGCTGTGGATGTTGAAAAAGTGCGCATATGTTGCTGTATCAGCTGCTGTGAGTCATAATGCATGTAAATTACTGTATATAGCTTTGCCCGCAAATCAAACAAACTGATCGACTCCGGCAAAACAAACATTTTAATGGCGGTTCTATATGTTGTAGCACTTACAGAGTCCATTAATCGAATGTTCGCCCGCGCTACACAGATGTTCAAGTTACAATCTTCAACTCTTCAAAGCAACGTGGAAAAAAATCTAAAGGGATATGACATATGCCTCATTTCTTTGGCTCTTTGACTAAGCTAGCTTCACCACAGCTCAGAAGGAAAAGTGCTTTCATTATCACTTCATTGTTGAATACAGACCACAAATTACTGTATAATTACATAAAAGCGTGGCAAAGTATGGTTTAGGAAATATATGGAGTCTTAAAGTGACTATTCATTCAACACCTCTGAACAAATTCAAACATTAGAAACTTCACTTCAGTGCCATTTTCCTTGAGAGAATGTTCACATTGTAAAATCAGCCGGACAAAAAATGTGGTTGTTCAAGAAGACACCTAAATATACATGGACATTCAGATGCTTAGGGTCAGTAAGACATATAAAATTTTATTTGAACTCATAATCAAAATCAAAATGGCAGCAAAAACCATTTAGTTTTCCTTTCTAAATATCTGTCCGAACCCGGACCGGCTCGACGGGGTCGGGTATCCATCCTCTAGTAGACAACCACCCTATAATGATAAAAATCCACACAGTGTTTTTTTCGTAATCTCCTTAAATGCTTTCCTCTTTCTCAAATCGAGCTGTCTGACCTCCCGTGATTGACAGCAGCATGTCACACAGACTGAACTGGTGTCTTACCTCAGACCCGCCCTGAGTGAGCTGTCATCAGACCGAGATGCAGAGAAAAGCATGACTCCTCAGAGATTAAGGTGTTTGTTGTTGAATGTATTAATGAACATAGCAGTCATTTACCCCCGACATCTGAGAGACGCAGAGGATTAGCGTTAACTTGCGTTTGGTTCTGAAGAGAATGTGCCCTTGATCTACCTTAATGCGTTTATGTTCGTGTGAATCACTCATGATCCAGCCTCACCTATAGAAGCAGTGATTATAATGTCTTTTAATGAATCTTTGCAAATTGCCTTTCCTAATAACGTGCTAATTAGCAAGTTTCACTATGAATATAACGTCTAGGACTATGAATACAGCTAAATAAACATCTTTTGAGAGTGCCTTGGAAAAGAGGGGTGGGGTCAGCAGAGCCTGTGATGATTTAAAGGGGAAGTAAAAAGAACAGAGTGATTTTAAAAAAGAGCTATTTTTGACGGGGTAAAATGGGTGTTTTTTTACACTACCATTGAGAAATTTTAAAGAAGCTATATTACAGTAAGACCCTAAAGAATCATATCAGCTTGTGGAAAACAGGCGTTATATGACCCCTTTAAAGAAAGCATTATAAATAATATAAAGTACTAAGGACTATTTTCAACCGAGGTCACCAAACTTGATCCACTTGTCTCAACGCACCGAACCAGCGTCTTGGAAATTTTAACTGGAACTCATTTTGATAGTATAAATGAATAAATGTAAATGCAAATGTAAAATTTCTACTCTTTTTAACTTTATCACCACATTTATGTAGCCTCGAAAACACTTCACAGCATTACCAACCCCAGCCTACAAAACACTCATGTATTTGGCCCATTATACCAGAAGACAAAAGCTATATGTGTATATTTGCTTAAGGTTATTTTGGTCTTTTTTTCTTTTAAGGAATACAACACTACCATAAATGGATTACAAGTCACAAAATTCCAGTTCAACGAGTTCATTACTCATGTCACCTCTAGAGGGAGCAGAGGAGCATTTCATGTGGTTGGTTTTAACTATTCCAGTGGTAAACCACTACCAGAGCACCACAGCCTTCAGTTATTTCCTCAAATATAAGAGCTCAGGACAGGAGGATTCAGCTCTTTTGGTGTGTTCTAAGAGCCAAAGAATTTCCAAGGTTTTTTTTTTTTTTCAAGTAAAACCATATTTTAACATCTAAATAAAATGAACTGAATACTTTTTATAGACTGTTAAAGCACTGTGAATAAAACGTGTGGACCAGCTGCAAGACAACCATAATATTTAGAACAATGAAGGGTAGCAAGGCAAACGTCTGTGTAGGAGACTGCACGTCCTCTATCAATACTACAGACTAGACAACTTCTTCCCCCAAAGCAAAGATTACACTAAACCAAGGCCTGTGCAAGGCATAAGCGAAAGTTTGTGTGTATAAGGTAGCGTGCATGTGTGTGTAGGAGTGGAACGGGATCTTTAAAGCCAGCTGTGAGCTTCTGAAGGCCAAAGATACACAAAGACAGTCAAAAAGCACCTAACGAAAACACATACTCAAGGTCTTGGTGGAGTCAAAAACAACCCAGCCTGACCACTACTAAGACGTTCAACCCTGAGCTTAGAACTCTGGAGAAAACAGATGAACATCATGAACCACTTGAGAGTCTCCAACTAGAGGGTCACGTCAGGTGAAGAATCTGACAGCTGCATCTCAAGGGGCTCTGAGCGGAAAAATACCATCTGTTTCTAAAGCCTTTACACTAGGCCTAACTAAGAACTTAACGTATGACATATACTGACTATATATGTAAAGAAATGTATGCTTTTCATTGTCTACATACTAAATGTATATAACATAGGCAATATACTATTAATTCATAATTAATTCATATTAATTCACAGTCTACATAATGTTTATATGTTATATATTGCCTATATATGAAAAGGTGTATATGTGCAGTATGTTAAATACTCTATATATTACAGTGTATATAAATGTGATGATATTTACATATGAAAAAAGTATATAAATGTATGATATATATTGCCTGATATATCTGCATGCCATATATTATGCATATTTAATATATGCAACATGTTGTCTATTATGAAAAGATTATGAAAAATGTGTGGCATATATTTTATTAGAAAAGGTCTTTATAATACATGCTCTCCCTCTTTTGTTTTGTTGTTTTTTTTCACACAGAAAACTATTTTCATACAGAAAACTACTTTACTACTTATTTTCATTATTGATTACACTTTCATTTTTGCAGTTCTAGCACTAGTTAACACTAGTTAAATGAGGAACGAGAACGCTTACCTGAGCTCAAAAACTTCATTATGGAGGTAGTTCTCAAAGGTTTTGCGGTACTCGGTCTCTTCCGCCTCTTTCTTCAGTTGTTTCTCCGTTTTGGGGCAAGCGCAGCAGCGGCTATCTTGGCCCTGCTCTTCGGTCTGGTTCCACTTCTGTTCCTCTTCACTGTCCACTTGTGTGGGGGCTCTGGTGGGCAGCTTCATACCTGAACAACAGAAACACAAGGCTCAGACTTTGTTCTTCCTAGCCCTAAACTTTTGAATTGTAGTGTGTATGTTCCACTTTCTAACCTTTCTGACAGTAATCAAACTTATAGAGCTCGCTGGCTTCTGGTTGCTGCTGGCAGAAGACCAGGTAGTGTGTGATGTTTCCGTTTGGATCGTTAGGAGGCTTCCACTTCAGAATGATCTGAGATGAGGAGTTTGATGAGGATATGGGGTCCAGGGGCACAGAGGGTTCTAAAAACAAACACAAAAAAAAACACCTCAAACAAACGTAAATTAAAAAAAACAAAAAAACAAAAACGTGAATTACTATAAAATTAAAACCAAGTCAAAAAGTAGACTAGTAGAACAGAAGACGAAACTCAATTCTGGTTGGACTGCATTGTTAGACTGGGTCACCAATAAGACAAGAAGAATTAAGGCAGCTTCTGTTTAAAAAAGGAAGCAGTGGAGAGGCACCTAGCCATCCAGCTGCCGAAGCAATGTTCTCAGCTTAGTAAATGGTTATGTGGTTTATCAGGAAAGGAAGACAAAACAAGCTCAAAAGGATGCCAGACAGACACCTGGCAGCACTGAAAGCAAACCACATTCATTTTTCTCCTAAATCATGGCCTGTCATGCTGCACGCTGCTGAGTGATTTCACATCACTGAAAGTCAGGAGCAACCTATTTTCCCAGCCTTTGACCTCTTTTATTGCTTTCCCATGCCAAGCCGACACAATAAACACTAGTGCTACTTTCAGAAATGATTAAATGTAATGAACACAAATGCTTCAAATTCAACCCTCTAACAGAGGAAGGTTTACTTTTCTCTCTACCTTTGGAAAAAAATAATCATTTTTGTTAAATACTTCTTTTGAAGCTCTTACTGGTGGCATTGGTGCGGACATAGATGATTTCGCTCTTTGCTCCGTGGACTTGGTGTTCATCAGAAGCGGAAAGCTGGGTTTTGACCATGATGGCGTACTGTGTCCATGGCTTCAGAGGGAGGATGAGGTACCCGGGCTCCTGCTGGTCCTTTCCATCTGTGGCGCGAGGTGGAGGGTCTACATCTGCTATGACCCAGCTGTTAGAGCCACACGCGTCCTGACCATCAAACTCAGTCACGTTCTTATAGGGCCTAGAGAAGCAGAGAGAAATGTCAACAAATCCTTACACAGAAATCATCACTTCATCGCAATGAACTCAATCTACAAAAACTAAGTACAGCTACAACATTAGAGTCAGGGTGGTTGAATATGATGAAAATGAAAATGAGGTGGAAATACAGGAAGTACGGCCTGTTTAAATTGGTATGGACCATTAAGTTGGCAAAATACAGACTTCATATAAAAGATTCCTGTGGGTAAAATGCTCTGGATTTTGGACAGTACTTCTATTCCTCACAGCCTAATTCAAAACATAGTAAATAAACTGTCTACATTGATTAAGCTCCATACAAAAAGTGAAGTCACTTACGCCTCTTTGTATAAAACCATGAATCCCAGGAGGTCTCGAAAATCAGGTGGCCAGAAAGGCTCCCATTTAATTATGATTTTGTCAGAAAGCGTGCGAATCTGTGTGAACTTCAAAACCTGGCTCTCACCTAGTGCAACAGCAACGAAAAACACATTCAGATTCACTCAGAAAGAGCATATGAGCATAACTGAAACGCAAGACTATGTCCTCCTCACATGAAGCCTGATCTCCGTTGGTTTTTGACACAATGTCATTCTTCGTTTGCCGGTTCTTAGTGCCCGTCACCTCCTCCATCTTCCGGATCTCTGACATGCAGAGTTTAGAATTATGATGGAAAAACATGCGACCCTGCTTGATGGTCAGGTTGTGTTTGGACCAGTCCCACAGCTGACGCAAGTTCTGGTTATCGAGAGCGTAGAAGGAATAATTTCTAGTGGGAAAGAACACAGCACATGAGTGAGGACGAGGGAAGAGAAGGAATATACAGATGACACGGGATCACTCGTTTGACAAGCCCAAGGCAAGACTCATACCCGACTTCCTGTGTCTCCCCATGGATGATTCTGAGCTTGCGAAGGAAAGATAGAGAGACTAGGGCATATGAGTGTCGTACAGTCAGGTAGCCAGTGATCTCCTCCAGCTGTCCCAGGTTAGCTTCCAACTCTGCGGCAATGTTATCTAACAGGGAGAAATAAAAATAAGAGCAATTTTTGAAAACCTGCACTTTCTTGAATGTACACGGGTAGTTGACAAATGAAAATTGGACAGCTTCCTATGGTGTGACATGTGTGACAACTGTTTTGTTTGAAGAAACGCACCTTTTTGTATTAACCAAAAATGGCTGTTTTGTGGTCTATTGAGGAAGTACAGACACGCGTTTATGATGATGTCACGGCAGTAGAGGCGGCGCAACTATAACGACACGTGAATAATCCCGCCCACTCTTAAGC
>JAUMHQ010042162.1:0-11208 GCA_032361165.1 Enteromius paludinosus | reverse complement strand
TGAGTTCCTCAGCTCCCTGCAAACAATTGTATTTGTTTCCAACACATGCCAGCAAGCACAGGTAAAAAAAAATTTTAATTCTAGCTCTACAGACATAGTGTAACTTTGTTACAGTAAAATAAATATCAAAGTGATTCATATCTGCATAAAAAAGAGATTCTAAGCTTTCAAATGGTACCACATATGGGGTTATTGTATATAGGCAAAGGGGTAAAAATTCAAGGCACAATTTGAATCTGAGCTTAAGCAGTTAAACTGTCTAAGAAGTGATGTTAGGAAAAGCCCCTTATACTCCAGAATGACCACACAGTATTTTGGAGGTTATAGCTGTCATGATCAGCTGATGTGCCAGTCCAGCTCTGGATGGCTTTATGTGTCTTTTGCCCTGTCTTACATATCCTTGTGATCTTTGTTGTGTTTTGTTGTGCCATGTGCTCTGTTTATTTACCTGTCAGCTCCCTCATGTCTGTTCCTCATTTGTAACCCTGCCCTCTCATCTGTGTTTCATCCTCTGCCAGCCGTGTTTTGTCCAGGTGTATTTGATTAGTCCATGTATAAATACCATGTCCCATGTCTTGTATCTTCCATGTCGGTTTGTCTCACTTGCTATGCTTGACGCACATTCCCCGTTGTTCTTGTTCTTTGTTTTATTAAATATCTGTTCATTGGATTCCTGCCTGTGTCCTCTCTGCTTGCGAGGAAGCGCAAGCGTAAGTTTCACGAGTCGTCATTCGTGACAATAACACATTGAGGAAGGATCATATGACTTTTTACATAAGCCATGTGACCTTCAAATGCAAAAAAAACTGTTTCCATTGCACTTTTGCGAATTATCTCTTCTCGATTTGCTTAAAAAACCTAATGCGGGTATAAAAATGTTTTTGTGATATTTGGGAGTTTCTTGCCAAATTACCCTAATTCCATTAGGTGTATTATAAATTCATTTTAATTTGCACATTTTGTAGGGTAATGGAAACTTGGCTATTAATGAGAACAGACCCAGAAACCCTGAACAGAATGTAATTTATATGGGGAAGATAAATGAGGATAATGATGGGACACACCTCAACAGAATGACTAATTAAAGAGACTGGGGAAAACTAGGTCACAGAGGAAACTCATAGACAGAAAACCACAGACATGTAACAGCACTATTTTTATGGTAAAATATGTTAGAATTACAGCGAGATCGGTGTAAAATGTCCACCAGTAACATTTAATCAGAGGCGGACAAAGTACACAAATCCATTACTTGAGTGAAAGCATAGAAACTACTGGTCAAATATTACTCCATTACTAGTAAATGTTGTCAACACAATTGTTTTCTTAGGTGAAAGTATAGAAGTAATTTCTTTTAAAAGTACTTAAGTATTATGAGTAAATTTCCAGTCAAAGCATAGTTTAATTATTGTTGCATTGTTTTATGTTATACTTGCAATAAATCTGAAGCAACCTATTGAATACGCTTATTAGTTTTTTAATACCTGTGTAATATAGAGCTTTTATGAATGTTAAAAACAATTAGTGCTGTCAAATTATTAATCGCGATTAATCGCATCCAAAATAAATGTTTTTCTTTGCATAATATGTTATATATAGTATATAGTATATATAAATACAAACACATGAATATATATATTTAAATGAAAATATGTTATGTTTATACATTAAATATATTTAGATATAATATGAAAATATAAGAAAATAAATGTATAAATGCATTTACATGTAAATACGTTCAAAATATATACTGTACTTATGTGTTAATATAAACATAATAAACAAACACATCATAAACGCATATATATTGTAAAGAAAAACTTTTATTTTGGATGCGATTAATCGCGATGAATCATTTGACAGCACTAAAAACAATAGATATTTAACAACTAAACATCTAAAATGACTTTGGGACAGTCATAATAAGATTTGAATAAGTAAAATATCTCAGAAGTATACTTCCAGTGTTACTCACAAAATTGAACATAAAATATGAACATGAAATTAATCAGCTATGGCTTCCTGTTTCACAGGATTATAAATAATAGAGAAAACAAGAACGAAATTTCCTTATTCATCCACTGCAATGAGAAAAACCAAAGAATATATTTCTGATGTGCAGCAAAAGATAACTGATCTTCACAAATCAATCAATCAATCACTTTTATTTATGTTGCACTTTTAACAATACAGATTGTATTAAAGCACTAAATATTATCAGATAGGAGAACAGAGTGGTGGTAATGTATAATAACGAGATTAGACCATTTATTTATTTATTATATATTTTTTTAAAACTAAGTAAATGTACTTCACTACTTTCTGCCTCTGCATTTATATAAGTACACATTTTGATTGGTAATGACAATTATGCTCTAGGGCAAACTGTCAGTAAATCCGTACGTCAAAATTTCCCCTTACTGATCTGATGCAATAATGGTTGTTGGCAAACGGGAATGCAATTTGTGCTACTTTGCATGTAGACAAGCAAACACAGAGCCTTAAATGGTGATATGGGAATATGTACACGTGTAACACAAAGCAGAAGGCTCCACCCACCTGTTGACACACCCTGCCGTCAAACCTGCTGTGGCTTTCTACTTTCAGACAGCTTTTGTTAGCACTTGTTACCTGAATCAACAGCCAAGTCCTTTTCAACAGACTTTATTCAAAGGTAAGTCTTCCTTAAATTATTAATGGCGCTTAGTTTTGCGCTTATTTTTAAAATGTAGGTTAAAAACTAATTATAAATAATATTATATTTTTTGTTTTATGTTTTTGGACTTAATTCCATGTCCTTTGTTCCATGTTCTTGGACTTTGTTCATGATTCCATCCGATTAAAACCATTCCAATTGCTTTGAGCAGTTTGGAAATTATGAATCTGTATTAATTAACATAAATACAAATAACAAAGGCAAGTTATTTATTTTTCATAAATACAATTTTAACTTTATACTTCCACTATTATCTAGTCTACTGTAGTGTAGGTGTCCCCAAATCACAGGACGTACTACATTGCTGACCTCTTCACGTGATGATGTAGACGCAAAGTAATTGGTTTAAAGCGTTTACATGGAAGAATTTTAATTACATCTTAATTTAACCCTCCCAATCCGATTACAGTTTCATTCGGTTTGAGCATTTTTATTCCGATAATTTGGGACTTTTAAATCGATTACAATGCTCCATGTAAACGCACCTACTTTTCTTAATGCTCTATAAAAAAAAAAGAAAAAAAGAAAATTGTGTTTATCTTTATTATTATTATTGTTAACTGTTTATCCAAAAATTTTTCTACATGTTTTTTTATACATAGAAATGTTGGATAAAGTTGAAGTTTGAGTCTGCTATAAGTAGGATTACAGTAGTATATTACCCTATGCTATATTAGAATATTATTTTACGCTATTTTTATACTGATAACAGAAGAGGGAGAATTATTCTCAATAATTCTGTTACTTTCAGTATATTGTGCAAGTCTTTTTTTTTTTTTTTCAAGAGAAAAAAAATAAACCCTCCCTTGCTATCTGTTTTGACAGGGAACTAATATGAATCTGTCAGAGGAGACAGGAACCATACATTTCCTTACTTGGAATGTTAATGGACTTAAAGAGCAAAGAAATAAAAAGCTTAGAGAACTACATAATGCACATGTTGTTTTCTTGCAAGAGACACACATTGGGGAAGATGATGATCACATTTTAGTGTGTAATAAGGATCAGTGGAATATTTTCTTCACAAAGTTTACTTCATCTCGAAAAGGAACAGCTATACTTGTTAGAAAAACATCTGAATTAGACTTTGAATGCATCAGTGTTGTCCAAGATACTTACGGAGGATATATTGTGTTGAAATGTAAACTGCAGGGTCAGTTGTACACACTCGTTAGCATTTATAACCACCAAACTGACACAACAACCCTTGATAAACTCTCAAGGTACCTGCAGCTGATGGCCACAGGGCTGCTGGTGATTGGTGGAGATTTCAACACGGTTTTCAATCCGTTTATTGACAAACAATGTTATAACAACAGGAACAAGATGATAAATAACCGAACTCAGAGCAAACTGCTTCCCTGTGTGGAACAATTCATGAAATCTCTTAGGCTTATCGACATCTGGAGAATAAAAAACCCTGTAAAGCAGAATTATACGTTTTGCAGAGGAGGAATTTTATCAAGACTGGATTACTTCTTCATTTCAGAAGAATGTCTGTGGCGTGTCAGAAGTTGTGACATCAGTGGTTCAAAGAGACCTGACCATCAGCCTTTGTCCTTGAAGATCAACAGTGTCTCCACAGACACGTTACAGGAACATGTCCAGGTACAATCACTCTCTGATCTGCTCCAGGTTAAAAGTCATTTGGCGATTGATTTATCGTTGCTTCAGGAAAGCTCTCATTCTCTCAGTGAGGTGGACATTGTCTCAGCTGTACATTCCCTTCAGGTGTCAGACACACCAAGACCAGATGGCATTCCAGTTTCCTTCTACAAAGAGAACATTCAAGATGTAATTCAGTACATAAAGGTGCTATATAATGAAATCTATAGTGGTAAATTAAACTGCTCTGAGAAGCACTTTAACAAATCTGTGAAATGTCCACATGACAATAGCCAACACTTTTTTAATGTTGACTACCTCATCATTGCAACTATTCTAGCAAGACGCCTAGAAGACTTCCTGGAGTCTCAGTCAGAGGGGAGGTTCCCAAAAGAGTCAGACCCTGTCCTGATCACTTCCAAAGTCCTCAGTAATCGGACCGTGCTAAGTTGTATTGAGGAAGAGTTAAAAAGGCAACAGCATTCACCTTCACAACTTTTTCCAGCTTTGTCTCAGGACTTCCTTGCTGTGAAAAGCCTTGTTGCAAGCTCTTTCCAGGGCTGCCCTTTAACCCCAGTCCTCGTATCTTTTGCACTAAAATGCTTTGCCTCAAAGCTATTTGGGAAATTAGAAAAGCACATCCTTTATGTTTTCAAACAAAGTGTGATAGTCTGCATCCCACCGGAGGACCTAGATCAGGTACGTACCATCGTGAGAAACAGCACTGATGAAGAATATGGCATTGTGATATTACCCAGAAGAAATGGTGACACTTTACAAGAAACCAACCTGGACAGTGAGAATGAGACGGAAAACTGGGATAGACAGAGGGATGGAGCAGAAGATCAATGGCCTAAAAGAGCTTCATTAAAAATGTAATTCACTTGATCAATCACTATGCAGTATATACAGCAGATTCACTAGTGGATCCAACTTAATAAATATAGGTTATATTTGTGCTTTTGGCTAAATTTAGTACAGGAATGTTTAATGGAAACCACATAGTTGTTAGTAGGCCTACATGTATGTGCATCTGGGGCAGTTGTTGGGCTCGTAAACAGATGGTTGCTGTGTTGATTCCCAATAGCTCTATGGGCATCACAGTATATGCCCACTGCGTCGTGTGTGTGTGTGTGTGTGTGCGTGTGTTTTCACTACTCACTACTACAATATATGTTTGCACTGTAGGGGGTCAAAGGCAGAGGACAAATTCAAATTCAAATTTTATTGGTCACATTTACATACATACATGGTACGACATAAAGTGAAATATATTGCACGACTGCCCCACAAATTGACTCAATAAGAAAAGGAAAACAATACGAACCACTTAGGTGAACAAAGAAATAAGATAAAGAATAAGTACAGTAATAAATATTAATATACTATAAAGAAAAATAGAATTAGACTAGCAATAAGAAAAAAATAGAATAAAATAAGGAGGTAGAAATCGAATATGGCTATAATTAAAAAGAGATAGAAATAAAATATGAATATGGCAATATAACTTAATGAATTATATATACATACAACACAACTGTATGTCAGTGCAAAGTGTCCATGTGCTGTGCAGAGTAATAGATGAGTGTTTTAATTTTCTGCACTAAATGTGGGAATATGTTATTAGATTCAATAATAAGCATCGTAATTTGTGTGAAACTCTTAAAATTTTCCATTAGGTCAAGCATGTATGCTGTTGTAACCTTGCAAGATTCAGATGAGGTGATGGTGGCAGCATCAGACTGGCTGAACACAGACAAGACACAGTGTCACTGGCCTCCATTCAGATCAGCCGAGAAGTACACGCAAGCTGTGAAAGGCAGGAGTGAGCCTTCAACAGCTGGAAGACCATGGGAGATGTTAAACATTCTCCTACACGCAGAATATGGTAACACTGTTATATATAAATACATACATAGAACTCTTTCATGCTTCATAATATAACTAAATACTGTAATATTTACTACAGACACTTATGAGGAGGCTATAGAGAAAAAAAAGGAACTTGTAAGAGCACAGAAATGTGGGTAAGCATGCATCATTATTCACAAGGCACACTGTGATAACGCAAATACATTGTTTTGTGAAGACCACAAAATAACAGATTAACTATATATTTTATCGAGAATCGTTTAAATACAATATCGAGAATCGTTTAAAATATATTTTCAATAACTTCTTTTAAAGAAAGAAGTAGGAATAGGATTAAGAAAACATGTGGCATTACCTAAACAATTTAATATTTTTTGTAACTCAACTTTATTTTAGTAAAAGAGTTCATTGTGTATTGAAGGCTAAAAGATGCAGAGTCCTCAATTGGACCTAATGTTTTAGACATATTAGATCGAATATACGTAATTTTTTTTATTAAAAAATTTAGCAAATTCTTCACATATAGACATATGGCAACACTTTACAGTTTTATGTGGTAAAATGTTAGTTATTACAAATACAATTATTCATAATTTATAGTTTATTAGTTCAAATCAATTTTAATCAATGCTAGTTTTTTTTTTTTTTTTTTTTATGCAATAGTAAATGTTAAAAATAACTTTTGTGTACCAAGAAATATGCTTGACTAAAATGTTTATTAATTCTAATGAGAGTAATCAATTACCAAAGAGAGGGAGGACAGATGCAAAGACAGAATGACAAACAAGACTTTCCAATGAATGGCTACGGAAACCTGCTTAAATGACCCGCTTCGGATGTTATCACTCGATTGAATGGGCCGTTATCAGTCGTTATCAGGCCATTCATATGGGTCAGCACTGGTAGCCTTAGAAGGCTGTTATCATCCATAGGACTACTGGGCATGCGCACATCAATCGAAAAAAAAAAAAATTCTCACACTTTACGCCAATAATACTGTTTGTCTATCATGGTAAAGGGTAGGTGTTAGGGTTGGGGTTAGGTGTAGACGTTAAATACAATCGAATTGCTAGAATAATTAATTTCATTTCAAGTTTTACCAGTGGGTGCAGCAGGCCTAAAAAACCCTGTAAAGCAGAGTTATACGTTTTGCAGAGGTGGAATTTTATCAAGACTGGATTACTTCTTCATTTCAGAAGAATGTTTGTGGCATGTCAGAAATTGCAACATCAGTGGTTCAAAGAGACCTGACCATCAGCCTTTGTCCTTGAAGATCAACAGTGTCTCCACAGACCCATATGAATGGGCTGATAACGACTTATAAGGCCCATTCAAATCATGTGATAACATCCAAATCGGCTCGATTTAGGTAGACCAGAGGCATTACAGACTATTAGACTCTGTAGAGCAGGTGTGGCTGCAATCAGGCTAGAGTCCCAGAGAGAAAGACCCCTGGTGGTCGATGGAGGGAATTTGAACAGAGTTCATGATAGGAATTAGTTATTACAGAAACAGGACTACAAACACAATAAGAACTAAACTACAATACACCATGGTGTATGAACATGCAGATGTGTAACTCAAAGCTAGTATTATAATATTAATAAAATATTGTTGTGAAGATGAGTCAGAGACTTTTGGATCCATTTGCAGCTTTTATTGAAATTGGGTAATCAGGCAGACAGAGATCGATCAACAGTGTCAGGTATATATCCAGTTCATAAACGTTTACCAGGCTTGGGACGGGGCAGGCAGCAGACAGAGACACAGTAGATAAATCAGGCAGACAAGGATCAAGGGGCAGGCAGCAAACAATCAATAATCGAAAGTCCAGGGTAATACACAATGAGCCAGTTTTAGGATATAAATACTCAGAAATTAGCAAATCAAAACTTTGCCACTACTGCACGGGGGAAGGCACCTTTTATAATGGTGAGAATGGGGAACGCCTCAGCCGGTGATTGGTCCTAGGCACGGAACATATTGGAAATGGAGTTTGTGAATTAGTACTAGGGCAAGGGTGCCCCCCGATGGTACCCGGAGAAAAACACTGAGGTGTGATCCATGACAATTCTACTAGTATTAAATATGACTGTTTTCTTTATAATTATTTTTTATTATAAAGTCAATTTTATTAATAAAATGTTCTCTCTTGCCAAAAAAAAACAAAATAAAAAAGAACGGAGATGTTACATATGGGAACTCGCATGAGAGACCAATCATCTCTGAACCTTATTAAAAAGACCAATGAACATTGGCATGCACTGATTGCGTTCAGCTGTCAGTGATGACAGCGCAAGTATAAATAAGCCAGGGAGATTGCTTCTGCTGTCTTAAGTTACAGATATTTGAGCTCATCTGACCCAAGTGGCTCAAATGGGTCCTGCCGCAGGCCACGGAGGGTGACAGGGAGGTCCTAAGAGGGTACGAAGTGTGGTCTAGAGGGGTTAACCCGTCTTGCACCTCTGAGGAACCTCATGATCAGTTGATGTTTCCCAAGGGATGTAAACTCACATCTGCATCTTGATAGGCTGCAATGGCAGCAACATACACTTTGAGAGTCGAAGGGGTGCGGGTGCCAGATCGTGCCTTTCCCCAGGGTCTGTGCAAGGAGGCTCACTGGGGAAAAGGCATACTTGAGCCCTGGAGGCCAGCTGTGTGCCAATGCATCCCTGCCGAGAGCTGCTTGGGTCTTGTTGAAGGAGCAAAAAAGCCAGCAATGGGAGGATTCGGGGGAGGCAAAGAGATCTATCTCGGCCTCACCGAAGCGGCTCCAAATCAGCTGGACTACCTGGGGGTGGCGTCTCCATTCTCCAGGGTGGGTGGGCTGCTGTGAAAACTGATTGGCTGCACAGTTGAGCTAATCCAGAATGCGAATGGCGTGCAGCGATTTCAGCCGCGACTGACACCACAAAAGCAGATGGCGGGCAAGTTACGACATGCAACGGGAATATAGACCACTCTGCCGGTTGATGTAGGCTACGGTCGCAGTGCTGTTTGTGCGGACAAGAATGTGCTTGTGGCGAAGCATCAGTAAGAAGCAAAGCAACACGAGGAGCACTGCCAACAACTCAAGGCAGTTGATGTGCCAACACATCAGGGAGAATCATTATGTGAAAGTACACGTCCTTCAGGTGGATGGCCACGAACCAATCCTGGGGCCGAATGCGCATTAGAATGTGCTTCGAAGGGACTGATCCCAGAAGGATGAATGTCCTGGATGCACCAAAGGAGACGCTCGGCCTGCTGTGTAGGGAAGCAATCTGCTTTGGTAACACCATGGGCAATGTGGTGCGGCCGAAGTCCGCGGTGCTGTATCGCCCGACGGAGCATTCTGTACCATCACTGTGAGGTCCCCCAAAGTGCCTTACCGTAGCAGCTCAACAAACTGCCGTGGGAAGGACACGAGGGGAGCTGTCTCGCGAACGAGAAGTGGGACCTCAACGTAGCCATGGTCATGCGCTAGCAATGAATTCATGAACCATCCACAAACGCTGCCTCAGCGTGGTCTCGGCCCTGACACGTGAGACAACGGTTGTGGCCATTCAAAGAGGTTTGGAAACTTCTGCACCCAGAAACACACGGTCGGATAGACATCTCATAAGAATGCCCACTGACCGGAGAAATTGCTCTTTTAACTCCCATATTGCCCAAGGAAGACCACACGGCTCAACAGTGCACTCAGAAATGGTCTCGCTGGTGTGCAAAAAGCTGGCAATACCAGTCTTAAAAAAGACTGCAATCAGTGCATGCCAATGTTCATTGGCTTTTTTAATAAGGCTCAGAGGTGATTGGTCTCTCATGCGAGTTCCCATATGTAACGTCTGAGTGACTCAACCGAAAGGGAACCTCTGTGTCACACACAGAATGTATGCAGTCATTACCCTGCAAGACTGGAATGAGCTGGATGTGATCCCAACAAACTGGCTGAATGAAGACAACACACAGTGTTACTGGCCTCCATTCAAAGCACCCCAAACATGCATAGAAGCTGTAAAGAACAGACTGGAACCTGCTAGAGGAGAAAATCCATGGGACATGCTAAACATCATATTTCATGAAGAACATGGTAAAGTATGGTAAATTTATAAATATGATTTATCAACCAAGAAATACTAAATAATACAAAATATTTGCATATCTTGTTATAGCCACTTATGAGCAGGCTAAAGAGAGGAAAGAAGCACTTAGACAGCAGGACGAACCGTAAGTAATTAGTCTTCATGTTATAGTAATAGTAGTAGTGATGTACATGGCATTTATTGCATAAGATTTTACAGTAAAAAATATAGCCACAAGCAGTGATCAGCAGGGTTCAAGCACAGCCCATTGGGCAACTGGTGTTGAAAAGACATCAAATTGACATAAAAATTGACACAAAAATGCCTGCGGAATACCTTGCGTAGAGAATACAGTTATGTTACAATGGCTGTGTTACAAGCCTATTTAAGTGTCTTTCTATGGAATTAATATTTTATGCACCATATCACAATAGACAAATAATAATGCCTCTATATTTTAACTGGACCACAGTATTTTGGTGGTCACAGGTTTCTTTGGAAACATATTAGATTCTTTAAGCGTTTATTAAACTTTTTGAAACTAATAATGAATGTTATGCGTATAGTTAATCTAAACCAAGCAATCTAAAATAATTTGTTGTCTCGTGCCTTCCTCTGGTGCAAAAAAAGACAACTATTCATTTTAACTGGACCACAATATATGCAGTCATGTCTGATAACTTGACAAATGTGTTTAATATTATTTAAATATATGAATATTAAGGACTAAGGATTAATACATTTAATGATATTTAAGTTTAATGATATTTTAAGTTTTCAAGATCTCATGTTCTTTTGCAAACTGATCAAGTTTATTTATTTGATTGTAACCTGTATTTGTCGAGACGTGCAAAAATGTGAAAGTACTTATAATATTATCCAAGATGGCGCCGAGCATGGCAGCCTCTGTGCTCAGCTCTCAAGTGTTTGTCTTGTTTTTGTTAGTTTTTCCTG
>JAUMHQ010042161.1:0-11214 GCA_032361165.1 Enteromius paludinosus | reverse complement strand
TCTCGCCTTAGCCTTAGTCATTCAATGCCCACATTTCTGACACAAATAGAGAAGAAAGTTACGAGAATGGCTCGTCCATTTTAGGAGGATCCCATAGATGAAGAGGCTGTATTAATTCGAAGAGAATTACATTTACGTCTGGCAAGGATTTTGAGACCCAGAATGGATCTTTTTGTCTTTTCCCTTAACGGTAACGGTGGTATTGTGTGGTTGAGCTATCCGGGATAATTGTCGAAAAAGTTGTAGATACTTGTCTGGCGCCCGAACATTACTAACCAATTGTTTTTTTTTTCTTTTTTGGGGTTTCCATTTTTAAGTCAAGTAAAGTTAGAGAGCTGACATTAACATTGAAACGTGGTCTAGTGGTTCAGACACAGTGTCAGAACATGGGACGACCTGGGTTTGCTTCCTGTGTCCAACGGGATTTTTTTTTTTTTCTTAAATTACCAGTAAAATAATTGTTTTGGGCAACCACCGTTACACCCCATATCGTTACTTTTTTGTTTGAGCGTTACAGTTTTTCGTTGCTATCAATTAAGTTATATTATTATTATATTAAGTTATATGTTATAAAGTTATATATTATTAAGTATATCCATAATCTAATCCATTCTTACATCACTAACATCGCCAATCACCAAGCTTCCTGTATCGAGGATGCTGAGTAAGTAATATTTTTACATTTAATTTTCAGCTGCTGCTTTTAATACCTGCAGGATTGCACCTACATGACAATTACAATTATATTCAATAGCATAGTTTTAAGTTTTACCTTTGATATAACTGCAAAAAATAAATCATTCACTGACCTTCAACAGGAACATGTACTGTAACTAGGTTTGTGGAATTAATACTCGTTCGAAAAACTATTTTTTAGTACCGCTAACATTCAAATTTGTTGTAGAAACTATGCAGAAGCCTTTTTTATGTAATTTAATGCAATTTCATCTGAAATAACTTTCAAATTACAGCCAGTTCCCAACATTTTCAAGTAAAAAGTCAATAAACGTCACAAAACACATTACTTATTTTTTATTATACTTAAATATGTGCTCATATTTGCTTTATCTTTGCATGAGCACATCATGTTCAGCTGGAGAAAAAAATGCAGACCTCTTTTTTTCCAGATGTTGCCATGGTGACTGGTAATATCTGTGCTCCATTGATAATGGCTTTTTATATTCGCGGTATACAAGCTTAACTTTGAATTAGTCTACTCAGAGTCGATTGACCTTACTCAGATCAGCTGTTCTGAAACCCAAAACTCTGAGTTTTTAATCTCTGGGTAATCCAACTCAGAGTTCAAGTTTAAACTCTGAGTTGTTTGAACTTCCTTTCTGAAACAGGCCCCAGGATGGATGTACATGTTTGCAATTATGCGTGGTTAGTAAGTTTTGGAAAAAAGAAAACTTTCTAAAATAAGGCCTTACTCAAGGTTTTTACTCAAAGTATTGCTCCTGTACCTTTACAAGTTTTAGAACAATCTAGAGAGGATTTCTACACAATATCCAAACATAATGTAACCCCTTTAGGCAGCTAAAATATTTTGTTTTGCTTTGCAGAAGACTGAGATCAGCAGACATCATTTATTGCATTCTCGACCAAGAAATATCTCATGCCAGCACTAGATCAATGTAATCTGCCGTTAATACCTTGATTAACTGGCATTATGCTGTGACAGACAGGACGTTTTGGGTCGCGATGGACCTGCATGGACCTCTTCGCATTTAGCTCTGATATTTGCATTCCATGCATATGCATCAACTTCATGAATATGAATTACGGGGCAAACAAGAGCTATATGGGGAATTTAAGATGTGGGTGTGATTGCTGCACTTATCAATTTACATATAAAGATGGATGAATGAAGGAATGGCAGAAATTAATAAATGGAGGTGTGAGAGCAAGGGAGTGTGTCTCTCCTTTAATGAGAGAGGACAGGATAATTCATCCCCCCTCCATCCATATGAAGGAGTGTGACCTGCGCCGTGTGTGAAATCAAACCTCTGTTCCTGAATACCCGCAGCCTTTGAAAAAATTAATTAGATGCTATACAGCTCATTAAAAGTTTAGAGGGTCGGATCCACTTTATTACTCTGTTCTTTTATCTATCCATCTACTCACCCGCGGACTTATTCATTTAGTCATTTAATAAATAAGGGGCGGAGAGGAGATAAGACATACTGTATAGGGACAGATGGAGGGAGAGATGAGAATGGAGAAAAAATGAAAGCAACTAAAAAGAAAGAGAAAAGGAAATAATAAGAAAGGAGGAGGATTTGCTTTGGAAAAGGAAAGAAAAGAAAAGAAAACTGATTTGAGGGATACACAGAAGAACATTTGGTGCAGAGCCCCTGTCACACACATACACACGCAGCAGAATGTGTGAAGGTGTGGGAGTTTGATGGACAGCTTCTGACCCGGCCCATATGACACACACACACACACACACACACAATCACACTCCACTGCCTCCACTGTCATCCCGCACAACGCCACATTCTCACAGTTACGGAACAAGCACTGCTTGTCACCACGTCAACAAGCACCGCAGCCACGACCTCTGACACCTGTGGCCCACTCACACTCGCCAAAACAACAGACAGGAAACTCCTGCACATGGATCCTCATGCCAGAAAAAGAAATCCCAAATTAAGCTGCATCTCATAAAATCATTTACACTTAGCCCGTAAAACAAAATAAAAGCACATTTACAGCAAAACACTTACAAGTTTCCTACCAAATGAAAAGACAACACTTTTAATAATTAAGAATAAAAAAATAATATTTCATTTTATATTCACTACCGCAAACTTGGTAAGATCATGTTGTTCATGAAATGTTCCCTTATGCTATACAGAGTAGGGAATCCACTGGACATCCACTGTAAGTGCACAAGTAAGTATTTTCTGTGGTAATCTTTTACCAGAACATGAGACAGGTTTTAAATTTAGACATGCGAGGCCTCATTGTACACGAGTGTTCATTTTGTGCTAAGTAGTAGATTATTGTGTTTGCTGAACCGTCAAACTTGCAGACTCTGGAATGCTGAAAGTGGACCAACATCTGCTGTAAAATACCGTTGTCTGAAAGACACCCCCTGAGGGCGAGCGCTCAAACACAACACACACAACAGCCCCAGCGCCTGGCTTCAGGCTTCTGCTGTGGTTTGTCTGAGAAGACCTCCATCTCTGTAGCTGTAGGCAAAGCCTGAGGAGACAACCACGAGATCGAAGCCTGAAAATCGACCACACAAGACAAATACATACAGATGCATACCAAAAGCTTCACAACAACACCTTGAGTTCTGACATCTCAGCTCTTTCATAGACTGTTAACAGTTTACACTGCAGAAGAGAACGGACTTGTTTAACCTGACAGAATAATCGCAAACATCTCCATACTCTACAAACACATCACGCCGGAACGCACATTAAATCTCACAAGCTTTTGTTTGATTTTGTTTAGTTCAGTTGAGTTGTTTATGTAAGTTGTTAAAAGTCAAACTTATTATGGCAATTATTACAAATCTATACTATTTAGTTTATTTTAATTTTAATTCAAAATGCACGCAAATTATAATTTGAATTTAACACACTCACATAAACACACACTTGAAAAAGCCAATTTGCTGATATACTATTTAAACTTTTATTATTATTTTTATTATTAGTGGTGCTTGCCTTGTATTTTCTCACATACTTATTATTCGTCGTCGTCTTCTTCTTCCATACAAATTTCCGCAAGTAACTCAATGATCGTACAACGGGCGAAAAATCTGCCGAAAAAACCCAAAGACATTTCATTGTCATTATCATAATCATGCTAACAGTTAGTAGTATTTAATCCAGCCCGATCTCACTGCAATTCATACATATTTTACGAGGTGGCTAATTCGTACAAATTTTGTTAAATCGTACAGGTTTTATGAGATTCCAATTCATATGATTTTGTAAGAATGACCAAACCCCGCCCATAAACCTACCCTTTAATGGGTTTTAGACAAATCGTACAAAATCATGTGAATGAGGTCATACGAATCGCCGCTTTGTACGAATATGTGCGAATTGTTTGTGAGACTGTGTTGATTTAGGTAAAATACAAAATTCTGTTATTGTATAGCGTAAAAATATATATAATTCCAAAAATATTAATAAAGTACATCAATTTATGACAACCTAAAACTTAAAAAGTAAAAAAAAAACAGTGAATGCTTTGCATGGACGTAATGGTGTGAGACTGCGTATCGTCCCTCAGGCTGCTGTTTTCAGTTAAAGCTGCTGTTTAATATGGAGCGTCTAGAGCTGAATCAGCTACTGTGAATGGCTCACAGTCGATGCAAACGCAGTTAAAAATGCATCTTTATGTCTTTGGTGTACATTCTTAAGGCACACACGCATAAATAAGACACACGAACCTGCATGTCCACTGGCTTTCTGACACTGCAAAATGCTATTCTCACTGCGACATTTTCCGCTAATTGTCTCGCGCCTGTTCAGCATGACATGAATTAATTCAGGGCCCTTTCTCTCGGTCCCAGGCGCTACAAGGGTCAACTCGGCAAAGAAACGATGACGGAGAGGAACCGAGTACAAGAAACGAGGGAATGAGGCTTGAAAAAACAAAAGAAGCAACGAACAACAAAAGCACACGGAACCTGCCATGGGACTGGGTTTTAATTTGGAATTAACACTACAAACTTTTTCTAATTGACCTTGCGCATTAGGAGCACGTGGCTCCGGCATTAAGCGCATTAATTAGCATGGGGACGTCTCTCCGCAGCGCTCCGTCAAAGCAGACACAGAGAGAAAAAGTACAGCCAGCTTTTCTGTTCAATCTCAGCCGTGGCGAGAGAAGCCATGTTGCTGAAAGCTGAGATCAGCTGGCACAAAGCCCAGCTCGCAGGCGGACTCATTCAGGCCGGGCTGGGAGGAACGGGCGTTTATTCCTCAAAAGAGCAATAAAGTCATTACAGCGAGCAGGGGAAAGAAACATCGCTCATGCATGGCTGCTGAAACATCAGTCAATAGAGCAGGTTTTCGATTGAGCATGTTTATATGTACTCTTGTGTAGACAGGCTTTGGACTACAGCGGTATGATGCTGGTTTACATAGCAGTTTAGAATCACTCGCTTTGACAGAAAGAATGATATGTATTATTGTGCATATGTACAGTATATGTGATATGTATGATATGATATCTTCTGAACTTGAATGCAAACGTTAAGCAAAACTCCTAATGGGACTGTCTATCTATCTATATATCTATCTACTTGTACTGTATTAGTAAAAAAAATATTTAATTTTCTACATTTTTACATATTTAATTACTGCTATATTACATTTTTTATATTGTATATTACTTAATATTAATATTATACTAATGTTATCATTTATTATTTTTGTGTGCATGTGTGATGTAGAGTTTTTACATTTATTTATACAAAATAGTACTTATTTATTAAAAAAATTAGCCATAACCTAAAAGTAGTTTTTTGTTTCACCCAGAAATGGTGTGTGCCTACTTTTAATAATTTGCACATAAATTGTCAGATTTTTCTCTTTTTTTTAGCACTTTTAGAAGATAAATATATGAATAAATAAATCCAGGTTAAGTTGTAACATTGTATTTTTCGCTTTTCTGAGTTAATACGACAAATAATAATCAGTAATGTTTCATTTTTACGATATAAACCTTCCTGTTATATACTTTTATAAAAGGCATATGACCTTCAATGTCTTTTAAACTATAATTACATTCAGTAAACATGCATCAAAAGGCGATTATAAAAGATTTCTAATCAGCCACTGAACAGATTACCTGCATCCAACCAGCATATTCGGTTGTTCCCTAATGCTTTGCGAAGGCTCTTGCCATTTTTGTGTGAAATATGCATCAGACGATCCGTGAACGGTTCGTAGGCGAGTCGTCTGAAGCTGAGACAACCGCTTAGTCAGAGTCCATCGGTGTTAGCTTCATCACCCAGCGATTCCCACACAAATTTCGCTAGCCTCTCATAAACAACAAACAAACAAACCAAAGCAAAAGACTAAACCCAAACCCTCAGATCTCAGCCTCACAGAAAACAACCCTCTATTTTCCTTTAAGTGATGTTTCAATGAGTCTAATTTAAAGTTCAAGGAAAGCATTTGAGTTTTATCTCGCCTTACAGCGCGTGTGAGTAAAAGGCAAATACAACTGTTGTGTCTAGATTATAGTTCCACCGTTGTGCTCTTGCACACGTAAGTTAATAAAAGCGTGGGACTGCACTTCATACGGCGTAATTGAAAATGGAAATTATTTCTTAAGGAAATAAGCTACATGAGTTTGCATATTCATGTAATAGGGGGTGTGAGGTCATGGAGGGCAAAGAACATCATGCCCTTTTCCACGACCGTTTTGATTAACTTCGGTTGAAGGAATATCCAATATCTCACAACACAAGAACTTTACAAAGTAAGTCACATCCACAGGCAAAACGTTTAGCCTTCATCTGTAATGTTAATGAAAATCATGATCTGCATACGTTCGGCCATAAAGAGGGATGGAAGATAAGCTAAATTAAATCTGCGGCTATCAGATGAAGCAGACAGAAAGAGACAGAGCAATACCGCTGTTGAAGTCAAAAAGGCCGTTTACACCAACGCCGATTACATCGTTCGAGGTCGCTGTACTGTATTGCAACGTGAACTACATTATCTGCGCTCTTATTGGTAGGCTCAGTACAACTCGAACCTCAAAATGAAAGACTTTTGGTTGCTTTGTCAATGCGATCGCCTGTGGGCCTATCAAAAGCCCCTCTAGCATAAACATTGCATTAGAACAACACGGGTTTCAGTCAGCCTTGACCTGACGATAGACATTCTCTATTTGACTCTATGCATGCAAAATAAAGTTCTGAATTGAACCAAAGTACAATGTGACTCAAACCAAAATGCATTTTGTAATCGAAAGGTCTCACCGGCAGACCAAGAATTAATATAAATACAACACACTTGTAACAACGTGATGTGATTTTAAATGTGATTCGTGTATAAAGTTTAAGTTATCTCTCATGTGACAATGGCTGGACACTGAAAACCTGCTTTCTTACAGTTATCAGTTATCATTCATCAAAGATAAATGGTAGCCAGTAGAAAAGGCCAGTGTCTTGGTGAAAGCATCTTGGCTGTCTCTGGAAGCATCAGGCTCTTTAGCCAAACTGTCAAAAATGGGTTGGCTGCTATGAACCACCTGATTTTGACATCCGCTGACAATATTGTATCCACAAAGTCTCAAAAATCAATCCAAGACCACTAATAAACAAGTTTGCAAGGCTTAATGTGTGTACAAAATAAAAAATAATGTCTTAGACTTTATTTTTAATGTGATCGGAATTAAAGTACTTTGAAGGTCAAAGTTCACACAAAGGAAGCAAGTGTTCTATATATATATTTATACATACACGATATGAAACCGAAATCATGAAACCGGTGTGATAAGGGAGGATCGCGTCACACCCCGTGACTACCTTGAATTGCGCACAGATGACATATCACGCGCGCACGAGTGCTTGAATTGCGCGTAGATGACATATAACGCGCACGCAAGTGCTTGAATTGTGCGCAGATGACATATAACGCGCGCACGGTTTTGAAATGAGCTCGCGGCTCCCGTTTCTTTGTGTGTAGATCTGTTTTCCTCTGCCGTATGTGATTTACCGGGCGCGCCAGCATCAGTGGTCCGCTCACGTATCACTGGCATAGAAAATCAAAAAAGTGATACGAACTGAATCGGTGTATCGTTAAAGCCCTAATATATATATATATATACTGTATATGTACACACACCTGCATATTTATTTATGTGGTCTTGTATTGATTTCTTTGTACAATATAATTCAATGGCATTCATACATTTTAAGTGTGTCTTCAGCATCCATACTGTTTATGTACGGCTAACACTTTACTGATATATATATATATATATCAGTTCGGTTCGATACGATACAGTGGTGTCACGGTTCGGGTATGTTTTCGATACAGCAAAAAACAAAAAAAGTTTTTTTATTTATTAAAACTAACATAAAAGTATGATCTTTTTTTTTTTACTTTGAACAGCAATGGAGCTATACTTCACATATCTTCATTATTCTTCTTAGCAGCAAATAAAACAAAACCTCCTTTATAACCAAAACCAAATGCTCCTTATAAAAAATGTAATGTAATATTGTAGTATTTAGTATAATATTGTAGCTGTTACAGATCAATTGTTTTGCCCTGTTCGAATCTGTTGGAAATGCCTGCCTGAATTTGTTTGTAATGAGCGTGTTATAGTTTTCATCTGTTTGGGGGTGGGAGGGGCAGTCAGCACGTTGCCTGTCCCGTCGTTTGGGCTGCCTTGTTGAGCGTAGCACAGAAAACATTATATTTTACACACTTTATTTTTCCCCCAAATGTAAAAGTATTAGTCTGAATCGTTTGGTTTGTAATGTGTACTGAACCGAAAGCCTCGTACCGAATGGTTCAATACGTATCATTACACCCCTAATATATATATATAGCGAGTGAGTGTGAAGTGTCTTGTGGCCAGGTATGGTGACCCATACTGGGGGTTTGTGCTCTGCACTTAACCCTTACAACGTGCACACACACAGCAGTGAGAAGTGAACAACCACACACACAGGATTGTTGCTGCGCCCAGGGAGCAGGGCCACCCACAATCCCTGCGACCTTTGGGTTATAAGTCCAACTTCCTATCCATTAGGCCACGACTGCCCCATATATACATATATATATACTATACAACCATACAAAAATGTTGTCATTCTGTGTTTTTCTTGACAAGTGCTGGAAAAAAGCAAAAAATGTGTTTTTGAGTGCCTCTTATGTTAGATGAACCTTGAATTCAATGTTTCAATTCACTCTCTTCGATGGATCTTTCTTTTATCTAAGTCTCTCAGCAACATGGTTATGTTTTATAAGATTTAATAGTAATCAAAAACAGAGGAGATATATGGTGGTATCATAAGCTTTTATCTCTCTCTCTCTCTCTCTCTCTGTCTCTCGATCTATCGTGTATATGTGTATTTGTGTGTTTCTGACTCACTCTCATTATCTCAGTCTGTTGCTCATGAGAGACAGGGGCTGTCATCAGACACACTCAGGGTCAAAGGTCATAACCTCTGCTGACTCTGAGGCTTGGATGTGACAGTGCCCTTTAAGAGACCACTAATCTGTGTCAGCTTCCACACAAGAGCCTCAGTGTGTGCGCGTGTGTGTGTGTGTGAGAGAGAGAGAGACAAACAGGCTTAGAGTGCATTTTTGCTCATCTTTGTGCAAAAGTGCAAGCTAGTAAATGTGTGTGTGCGACCACACTTGTGTATTTTCCTTCTTACCACAGTGTGACAGTGATGTATGGAGCCGACCAGACTAAAGTGAGTTTCACCGTCACAGGCAGAGAGAATGGATTGCTGCGAGTGTTCGTGATCAGATGTGAGGACCCGTCATTACCTCTGCCTGACTTAAAATCCCTTTTCTCAGAATCTAAGCTCTGCTCCAGAGCCGTCATCGCCATGCAGATGCATGTCATTTAACGCACTTCATTTGTTTCAAAACATGCCCTGATGAAAACACGCAAACCACAATCTCTAAAGTCTAAATCAGCCATTTCATCTGTCAGAGAGTAAAAGCAGTAGGCTGCAGCGTGCTTTATATGAACTGACAAGAGCAAACAAGTGAACATCAATTCCTTCAAAACCACATATGCACTCAAGCAAAGATCTTGTTTTGCTACAAACCACATGTGAAATTATATTTGGAAAGTAAACAGCTTTTCTATCTGATTTCCAGTAAAATATTTGACGGTCCTTAAAAACTGTTTTCAGGGAAAATACCTAGCATTAAGTCCCTGGCATTAACTAAAAACAATTAGTACTTAGTTTAAGGAAAGAAAAAATGCCAATAACGTGATCAAAATAAATACACCTTCATTAGTGACACAATTCAAGTACATTAAGCCATACTAAAATAAACAGCAGGTTACGCACATTCGTATCTCAGAGTGTGAAGCGTGCATGTGTGCACGTGTGTTTGTACCATCAAGGTTGTGACTCACAGGACCTGATTGAAAACCTGACAGCCCTCAGCAGGCTGTTGCCACGACAACGCCACAGCTCTCAACTCACTGGCCTCTCCCAGCATCTCCTAACAGTAAGCACTAACAGTTTCACACTTGAAAAAGTCTTCTTGATGACTGAATCCTCGGACACGGTCACTGAAATGCCTCTATTCTGTATTTTCCATTTCTTTTTGAGATTAGGATGGACAGAGAGTGAGATATTAGTATTCTAAAGGCCTCCATTGGCAGAGCTGAGTGCCTGGCAGCTGAACTCTCATGTTTGAACTCTCTCCCTCCAAATCATTCCCCCTCGTATTTCAGCTCATAAATACACGCATTTCAAAAGTATTAAACACATTCTTGTGATAAAAGGCAACATTCTATCCAGGCATATTCCAGGTTAAACACAATCTACAGTAAGCTCCATCACCTGCATTTTTTTGGCATAACATTAATGACTAAGAAAATTTATTTCTACTGCTTCTCCCTTGTCTTTAAAAAATTTAAAAATAAATAAAATCTGAGAAGTAATTAATTATTATTATTTTTTTTCTTTTTTTGTTTTCTTGGATTTGTTTGTTGCTAAAAGAAAGCTAGCTCTCATGAACAAAACTGAGAGAACATTCAAAGAAAATGTATCATATTGATAAAAAAAAAGTCACATTTATTTCCAATTTAATATCTTGCAAAACTCGAGCTCATTCTTTTCCAATGTAAATAGTAGCCTTATTAATTACTTATTATTATCATCATTATTATTTTAAAGAGAATGAGTCTACGAATCCAAATTATGGTAATCAACATTACGCAATTAACCCAGATTATTCCATTCAGCAACCAGTGCTATCCAATGACATTCATTTCAATCTTTCCATGAAACCATGTTATATTAAGCATCTAAAACATTTACACAGAAAATCTTTTATCTGACAGCAAAACTACTTTCGCTGGTTCAAAATATCATCTGTTCTCTCAGTGAGAGAGAATAACAGTATAAAGATCTAGGGATGGCATGGTTCATGAAAAAAAAAAACTAACTGTTCGGTTCGCTTGTCTCGGTTCGGTGCATGCATGCGTCGCACGGTTTGACGGTTCATGACATGCGCAATGTAGCCT
>JAUMHQ010042160.1:0-28878 GCA_032361165.1 Enteromius paludinosus | reverse complement strand
TTATTGAAGTAGACCTTTTAGGCTGCCTATAGACATAACAAGGCAACAAAAATACGTTTTAAATAGTATATTTCTATCATTTCAGCAGCGTGCAGATAATGCTGTCTGGTGTTCTTATGCTGGACACGCAAAGAAAATTAAGTCGTGATAACGAGAAAACAACTTTTCTTATGTCAAGATCATGAGAAAATTAAGATGTGATCACGAGAAAACAAGACAGAAAAAAATTATAATACATGGCCTAGAACTTCCGTAGATATCCGTTAGCCTAATTTTAAAACCAACTTCTGACAAATAGGTTTTAAATCACAAACATTGTAAAAAAATGTTTTATTAAAAAGTATTTTTGTCCACAGTAGTTAAGACTTTGGCACCTAAAACACAAACATAAAAACAGTATACACCCATAATCTGCATTCCATCAAAACATACATAAAAGGGATAAATAAAAAAAAAGTAAAAAAAAACAAAACAAACTTCTTCATTAACAGTGCTTTCCTTTGTCTCCTGACGAACACAAAGGCCACAGATCAACCAACCAATCAGATTAGGGAGGGGTGAATATTACATCATACAAAAAGGATGCCTACAAGGCACAAAGGGTTTCATTGTGAGACAGTGCTTGTTTTAGAAAAGAACACACACAAAAAAAAAGTTTTGATCACTGACAAAAATACACAAAGAGTCACAAAATCATTTTAAAAACACAATCAGACAATAGGCAATAATACTGAAAAACAAAGGCAAGATGTGTTGATTCTCTGCTGATGTTCCACTGATTCGAGTTTCCAGAGGATGTGGAGATGATGTCAACAGCAAGCTTCAAATCAGTGAAATCTCTGTGAAGATGGATGGCGTCCTTCCATCCACGGTGCAGAGGGAGACTGGCTGCCGACTCGACCAATCAGAAGAGTGAGAAGTTTTGTGACGTCACAGGTGGAAGCAGCAGGACAGAGTTTGCAGTGTGAGTGAAGATAAGGACAGAGAGGCACCGAGGGAGCTAGATACAGTCTCTGGGGTGTCCTCTCCATTACTTGGCAAAATTGATATATACATTTATTCTAGAGGGCTCTGAGCATCTGCTAAGAGGTCTGGTCTCAGGCACTCGATTGGACACTGAATGTTCTGGAGGGAGAAAGCAAAAATTTGTTTTACACAAAACTCAAACATTTCCATATATTAAATTGTCAATTCGGAATTAAAAGTCTCTTTACTTAAATTTTATAAATTTTATAAATATAATTTATTACACATTTTAGACTACTTATCTGTGCATGATTATACAGTGTACATTATAAAAGTATATATATATATATATTTGGGTTCATAATCTTATAAAAAGGAACTAGCACCACGTCATTTTCCTTCTCAATTACGAAACAGACTATTTGACTAATTTACATTTTTAAAAACCATTAACCTTTTAAATGGTAGTATGTACTGTACATAACACTACACTATATCTGCTGTAATTAAAATCAAATCTGGGGCCAGTTGCATAAACAAGCACCATGATAAGACAGTGTCTTAAAGGGATATTTCACCCAAAAAATTTGTCTGTCACATCTATAAAAGACTCACCAGTTTGCGAAGGGCGTTCTCTCTGTAGCGGTCGTAAGCATCAGAGCGCACTGGAGGCTGAATGAGGTCCGCGTCAACTTCAGCACCAGGACGATGACAGTTCTCACAGCGCCAGCCCTGGAGAGACAGCAGGGGTTTAATCATATATGATATATAATGTAGAAACTCATAATGTGCATATAACCTTTTTTTCTTTTTTATTCAGTGGCGGAAAAGGGCTTCCATAGGAAATACACTGAAATATAGAGAAATATGTTACCTGTTGTCCTCCATAGCAGGTGCATGTGCAAATCGCTCCAAGATACTCCTTCTGCCATTGGTTTCCAACCTGGTAGAGCTTCCCGTCATCATAACAGGTGGATTCATCTGCAGCAGAGAACGAACGTCAATCAACCAACCCCTACATGTTGAAAGTTGCTCAGACTCAACTGTTGAAAAACTCTACTTACGGGGTTCGCACTTGAACTCTCCTTTCCCGTTGCCCAGACAGGTGCAGCTCATCGTGTTTCCGTTCTCAGCACGACGGTCCCACTTCTCACCTATTCTGTAGTTGTGTCCATTATCATGACACCACTCTGTAGATTCAAAGATGTGTGTTGGTTAGTACATAAACCCTTAAAAGTGTCAAGAGAAATACATTTCTAGTGTATTTCCAGTGAATTCATCCCTCACACACATTCAAACAGTGGTTATTGCATATAATTAGCTAATCTCAGAGTTTAATATCGTCTGGTTAAAAGCTGACAATACAAATCTGAGACATGAGCCACCTCATCTCTGGCTGCCATGTTTGACGATCTCTACAAACATGTCAGGAAATGCTAGTATGGGCAACAGTATTGAGTTTGCAATTGCACATTTGCAATTGGCAATCGGTCACCCATGCTAGAGTGAGGTGGTGTTTTTAGCACTGCTCAATCACTCACTGGATGAATCACATCTGAAATGACCACTGCCGAGTCCGAGGCACTTGCACCAGAGTTTAAAGCCTGTCTCGGACATGCGCTCCCACTCCGCGTCCACTTCATGGTAGGTGGCGGTGAATGTGTCGTAGCACACATCCTTGCCTGTGGGAATCACTCCAGCCCCTGGAACTAAAGCATATGAGGAGTCAGGAAAAAGCCTGTAAAATTTCTGAAATGTGGTTAAATGTTTGTTTGGTTTAGGGATGATTTACCACTGTTTCCGACAGTCACAACATCTTCCAGGACCTTCTGTTTCTGGTCTCCGTTAACGGACTCCACAAGAACATTGTAGGAGGCACCAGAGGTGAGACCGATCAGTGTAGCGCTAGTGGACGTACCAGGCAGACGCATCTGAAGGGGAAAGAGTGTACGTATGAATCACTGATAACATACTACACTACTGTTCAGGAGTTTGAAATCAAGTCATTTTCTATTAAAATAAATTATTTATATTCAGCAAGGATGCACTAAATTTATAAAAAGTGATTTATTTATTTGATTATTATTGGTTTTGAAGACAAAAACATACTTTATTTTAATTACACCTTTAATAATAAATTATTTAGTTATTGCATTTAACCATGTACAGGAAATGCTCTTATGATAGTATGAAAAATATTGATATATAAACTCAGCTTTACTCACCTGGAAGCTCTTCTCACTGATCTCTGTGATGGGACTGCATGACACCACGTACTCTGAGGTGTGCGGCACAGGCTGCCACATGATTGTGGTCTGGGTCAGAGCTTCCTGAGGCAGGTTTGTCTCATTGTAAAGGCCACCGAAGGGGAAGTCAGGTTCAGGTCCCTCGCTCACCTGCACCACTGGCACTCTCTGGCCATCTGCTCCCGGCAGGGGGATGTAGACCAGGGGCTCGCGGTGGCTTGGAGGATGAGGCTGCTGGCCTTTATCGCCCAGGTTGAAGCTCTGATATTCAGTGTAGATGTGTTGGCCTTGCTGTCCTAGCGTGTTGTGTCTGTTAGGCCCCAGCATTTGAACGTGGTTGTTGAAAGGTTCGCTGTCTTCTGGTACATCCAGGATGTCATGGCGGGGTCGGCTGGGATCAGGAAGCTGGGGGGTCAGCTGCAGAATTTCCAGTTCTAGCAGGGCAAGGAAATGAGTAATGCAATAGCATATTTTGCCAGCAGAGGGCAATGTAAAGAACATTAAAACCCTGAACCACAAAGTCACACTGTGTGGGTTAAAAATCCCAATTTTTCTTTTAGGCCAAAAATCATTAGGATATTAAGTAGAGCTCATGTTTTAAGATATCTGGTAAATTACCTACTGTAAATATACTTTTCTTTTTTTTTTAATAATGTGCATTGTTTATGGACTTTATTTGATCAACTTAGGGTTAGGCAATTTTCTCAATATTTCAAATTTTTGCACCCTTTTAGGGCTGCACGATTTTGAGAAAAAACCTAATTGCGGTTTTTCTGACAAATATTGCGATTGCGATGCGATAAAGGTTAATCGTGCAGCCCTACACCCTTTTATTCCAGATTTTTACATTATTCAATATTGCCAAATATTGTGATAGACACTTCTGACTGATTTTGTGGTCCAGGGTCACATTTAATAAATTGTGCTTTGATTACAACAGCCATGCCTTTATATATTTAGAATTTAAGTGATTCATAAAGGAGAAGCAGCACTTATAATGTACTATTATATAAAACATACCACCAGCCTGTATTATGTGATATGCATTAATAGCTTCATAAAATAACAGTTTTAGTACAAATAGTACCATCAAAGGACGCATTTTCAAAAAGACTCACTAAACATATAATAATACAAAAGATTTCAAACAACAGTTGTTCTTTTTTGAATACTCTATTTAACATAAAGATCTCAACATTGATGAGATGTGTTTCTTTAGCAGAAAATCAGTATATTAGAATGATTCCTGAAGGATCATGAGACACTGAAGACTGGAGGAATGACTCAAATTCAATTTTGTATCACAGGAACTCACTGACCTCAAACTTTTACACTGGAGTGTAAGAGAAAGTTTAACAAAGGTGTACTTACGAGTTTTTGCCTTTCCAATCAGCGGAATACTCCTCTGAGCATTATTTAATGCCACAATCTTGATAATGTACTCAGTGCCCGGTTTCAAACCTGCATAGACCACAAAATCGTAAATAAATACCTATCAGCATAAATAAAGAGAAACAAAAAGGCACAGCATTATGAAAGTTATAAACTGAGAGAGCAGTACCAGAGATGGAAGCGAAGGTCCTGCCAGCATGGGGTCGAGGGGTCAACTCTTTAGGAATGTCTCCAGCCTCTTCATAGGTCACATAATATCCAGTGATAGTACTTCGTGTTGGCTCCCAGATGAAGGAGATTGAAGATGGAGTCAGAGAGGTGAAATGGAGGTTTGTGGGTGGGCTAATAACTGGTTTTGCTGAAAAAAAAAGTTAAATATTTAATGAATGATATGATGCTATATGATATGATATATGATATAATATGATATGTGATATGATATGATACCTGTATTAGCTGTGAGGGTGAAAGGCTCACTACGTGAGCTTCCATTCAGAGTATAGATATTGATTTTATAATTGGTTCCTGGCTCCAGACCTATGGAAGGCAGAGTCATCAGATCAAATCAATCGCAGTTTTCAAAACAAAAATGTACCCGGCCTGCAAAACAAGTTAATATAGTTATATTGTTCTGTACCAGTAATGGTGTAGGTGCGTGAATCTGGTTCAATGGTTCTCTGGATAGGGTTATGGCCGCCCATGGTGGGTGTGGCCTCTACCAAGAAGCCAGAGATGGCCTCGATCTTAGAGCGCCAGGTGAGAGTGATGGAGGTGTCCTTCAAATTGGATATACGGACACGTCGAGGTGGACTGATGTCTGCGAAAATGAGATCTAGATTGAGTATTGGCCATCACACAATTAACTGGTGGAGAATGCAGGTCTATGTTTTAGTGCAGGTGGCTTACTGTCAGGTGTTGTGATTTCTCCTTTGACACGATGGCTGGTGAGAGAGTTCTTCACACCGTAAACCTCCACTTCATAATCAGTGCCAGGCTATAAACACACATACAAGGGGAAAAAATGAAGCGAAGCCTTGAAAATGGGCTTTACAAAACACCATGTAATTTTCAGAAAAAATCTGGCACAGGCTTTAATCTTTGATCTACCCACTGACCAAAATGACAAGGTAGAGGTACAATGTGAGGTTTGCCTGATGGAGATTAGCATTGCTCTCTGACTACCAGTAACCCGCAACCACAGCTAAAAATCAAGAAATAAATGCCTCAAAACCTGAGGAACAGCTGTTTCAATAGAGATTTTTCCATGAAACCCCTCAGTGCTGTTTTAAGCACTTTTGGCATGGAACGTACGAGGGAAGATTGTTCTACATTACGTTTAATATCAGTAAGGTTAAAGTTTAGAGAAAATGAACTTCTTCAAGAGTGAGATGGCTATTCACCATGAGTCCAGTGGCGTGGAACTCAGTCGAGTCAGGGGAGATGATGTCCTCTTTAGTGGGTCCATTCTTGCTCTTGGGGGAGATAGCCACACGATAACCTGTCAGCTTGACGTCAGAAGAAGACCAGGAGATGGTGAAGGATGTTGGACCCACTTGAGAAAAGTGCAGATTTGTGGGCCCAGGAATAGCTACAGGGTGAGAAGAGAACATTAAAGAAGAATTAAGTATATTGTTAGTTTTCATTTTTACGACACTAACTACCACAATACTGGGTATTGTTGTTGGTGTTTAGCAATCTGGGTGATTGCTGGGTGACTACCAAAGTTAAGTTACTGTCAAAATACAGTAAACACAAAAAATTTCTACTTGAATATATTTTAAAATATAATTTAAAAAAATCCTGATTTGGTGCTTTAAAAAATGTTCTTATTATTATCATGTTTAAAACAGCTGGATTGATTAATCTGTGATTTTCAGATTTTTCATATATATTACATTTAAATAATCATTAAAGTTAGAAATGCTGCACTTTGATGGACCTTAAATTGAAGAAAAGTAGCAGTTTAAACTAATACCTGTTGTCTGAGTGCCCACCAGTGGAGTGCTGGGGGTCCGGTCATGCAGTGCGATGACTTTAACAGTGTATTCTGTGCCCGGTCTGAGGCCACGCAGCACTGCAGACTCATCCTCTCCATGTGGGGCAGGGACCAGCTCTCTCTCTCCCTCCTCTGGACTGTAGTAAAGCACTCTGTAGGAGGAGACTACCCCATCAGGACTCTCCCAGGAGATGCGCATGGAGGTTGAGTCCACATCAGTGAAACCCAGGTCTTTGGGTTTGTCCACCGCTGAAATTAGAAATATTCAAACTATGAATGAATCTGTTTCAATTAAACCTTATGTCAATAAATCAGCAATATTTTATAATTTTTGCAAATTGATTAACTAACAGGTGACTTTAACTTACAGAACCTTGTGAAAAGAAGTGAACTTAATTGTATACAAAGTACATTATTTTTATAATAAGTAATCCTTAAAAAAATTGAATTGCAAATATATATATAAAAACATAATAATAAAAAAAGTTTACTTCTGTTTTACATGGGATCCAATTACATTTACACACTATATGACACTGAAGGAAAATTTTTATAATTTTTTTAAGATTTTACACCTACTTGTGACTATATTTTCGACCAGAGGGGGGCTCTCTCCATCCTGTCCCATAGCGTACACACTAACGGTGTACTCTGCTGTCGGCATCAGGCCAGAGAACGTCATTTCAGTCTGGTCTGCAGTTACATGTGAAAAGCACAGCTATTTAACTCTCACTCTGACAGCATTACCTCCATCTCAAGAGTAAGCACAAAACAGTATTTTTTATTGAGAATGATATGCATTACCTGGAGCAACCACTTCAGAGAAAGTAGGTCCCTGTCCATTTAGTGGAGTTCCTGTGACACGATATCCTGAGATGGGACCCACCGCTGGGCTCCAGCGTACAGTAATAGTGTTGTCCTTCACATCAGTCACCTCCATCTCTGATGGAGACTCAATGTCTACGTTTAAAGAAACAAATCCCCATTGTTTATACCTTTTTGCACTCATCTGAGTGTCATACTGAAATTTTACAACATCCCGTCTTCCTAAATACTTAAAAGATATGTCAAACCAACAAACAAAGACCTGACAAACATTCTGAGATGCATCAGTTTACCAGTTCTGTGTAAAACATGGATGGGGGTGCTGGATGCAGGGCTGTCCCCTCTGCCGGTCACAGCATAAACAGTGATGGTGTAGTCAGTGCCTGGACGGAGGCCTTCAATAGTGGCAGTAGACTGGGAGCCAGGGACAGTAAATTCCTGAGGAGTGTCAAAACCTCCTGGATACAAAAAATCAAAACAATTCGGTCAATGTGAAACAAACTATAGAAAAAAGGATAATGTAAACTTGTATAGTACTGTGTGTCTCGGAGTAACCAGGAAATTTCTGCTTTTCTAATACCACCATCCATATTTAGATATTTATCTGCATTTTCTTTCAGACTATTTGTCATTTTGTGCATTATTCTGAATGTAGACTTTTTTAGACTACTATTTTTTAATGCCAAATATTTGTGTTGGTGTGAACTGGCCTTATGTGAGGCAAGCTTAACAACTATTCCAGCAGGATCCAATCACCTACCCGACTCTCCGTGTGTGATCCTGTAGTACCTCACAGTGACAGAGGGGGCGTCCCAGCGAACGGTGATGCTGGTTGGCGTTGAGGAGATAACTTCCAGGTCAGTGGGGGCATCAGAGACTAACAGACAAACAGTGATGAGTTACAGTTAGTACAAATAAAGTGAGCTCCAATGTGAAGTCAAAAGTCAGAAAGTTGCAGCATACTGGTAGACTGATTTCCAATTAGAGGTAGACTCTCGCGGGATCTGCTGACAGCGTAGACGCTGATGCTGTATTCAGTCTCCGGGGTCAGACCTGTGAGGGTAAAATGGCTCCTCGACGGGGGCAGCCTCTCCTCTTTAGCACGTCCCCCACTGGTCATTTGGTAGCGGATACGGTATCCTGAGATAACGGCCTGAGGAGCCTGCCAGCGTACGGTGAAGGAGTTGGTGCCAACATCAGAGAACTGCAGGCCAACAGGTGCATCGAGGACTGTGAAGTAAAAGGATGCATGATTTAGCCAACCAATGAAACAGAACTTTTATTCTACAGTTTTAGGCAACAAACTCACCAGTTCTCTGAGTGCCAATAGCAGGGGAGCTCTCTCTCTCTTCATAGACACAAATCACGCTCACCAGGTACTCAGTGTTGGGCACAAGATCTACAATAACACAGGAAGTCTCTTTACTAATAAGTAAACAGTATGGACACTGAAGACCGAACTGTATAGATGAATTCTTTCACGTACGGCGAAGAACAACATAGTTTGTGTTTCCATCTACAGTGCGCTCAGTGGTGTCATCGTCGTTGTCGACTGGATGATAGCGGATGATGTAGTGGTCAATATCAGAGGGTTTGGGCACCTGAGGGGCTTTCCAGGTCACCAACATAGTGTCTGCCATCACTTCTCCGAACGACAGACCAGATGGAGCAGGGACAGCTTAAAGAGACAGGAAGGAAGGCTGTGATTTTTCCTTTTCATTCAAAATCTGCTTTGATTTATGAGATTATTTTTTTGATGGAAGCAACATTGGAAAAATATTTCTGTGTGTATTTTTCTGACTCTGTTTTATTGGCGTCACATGCTGAAGGGCTCTTATAAACAATGTTATTTTAGTATTTATTACCATGAAGTACATCAGGAAATCATAACATTGTCGAATTGAATTATATGTCTTAGTTTATTAATTAATTTTTAATTAGCTTTATTATTTTTGTTTATTAATTTTAGTGCTCCCACTTAAACAAGAAGTACTAAAACAGACAAACCTCTAGTTTTATGGCTTGTTTAAAAGCCACTGGTAGAAGAAAGAGTGAGAAAATGAGCACTTTTAGAGGTCTGACTGAGAATCTGTTTATGTGAAAGCAGACTTCACACAGTCATGTAGGTCTGCACATCAGTTTTCTTCAGTTAAAAGAGAGTGAGGAAGAAAGAGACAGAAGGAGTGGGGGAAGAGTATGAAAAAGAAGAATAAAGTGCTGAAACAAGTCACAGCTGCTAGTCTTCCTTCAGTCGGCTTTCAGACCAGGATATGGCTGCCATATGTACTTGAACATTCCTGCTCTTTGTTGCTTCAGTATTTCTTTGTTTTTTTTTTAAGTTTGAAGGCACAGATTTACTGCTCATTCATCTGGATGAACAAGGCATGACATTTTTCACAGTTTTATTCTTCATTTCTAGTCCATGTGTTTAAAATGTAACAAAATAATAGCACTTTATAACCTTATTATGCCATTTCCAATATTGCCTTTCATGCAGTGTATAATGTATGTAAACATAATGTATCTGCAAAGTCGTAAATTTAAAAGTGCGCAATAAATAATGTTTTTGTCTCCAAGAGTTTTCAGCCTAAACGAGTCCTTAGTAATTCAAATCCCTTTTCTGCGACTTCTACACACCACAGTGTATTAATGTCAGATTTCTATGTCCTGGAGACATTGTTCAGCAATTTTGTCCCTAGTTAGACACACACAAACTCTTACCTGTTTGCTGGGTGATGGTGATCGGTTCGCTCTCTCCATTTTCTGTGACTGTTGTGACGGTTATGTCATAATCAATACCAGGCTCCAGACCGTGCACAGTATAAAAGCCTGTTGTGGGCTCCACAAAGTCAACAAAGATTGGGACACTGTCCCCAGCAGCCAGCACCGTAATGCGGTAGCCAGTAACGGCGGTTGAGTTAAGAGGACTCCAGCTGAGGCCAATAGTTGAGTCAGTGATGTTGCTGAAGCTGAGGTCAGTTATTTTGGGCACATCTAGAGGAGAGAATGTACCAGAGACCCGACACAGACATAGACACAACACAGAAAGACAAGGTAAGTCACCTGACTAGAAAACAGAGCCTTCATGGTTCATATTGTGAATACTGGACCATGGAGATGTGTGTTAGCAATTTGTGATTTGAGAATAGCACAAATCACAAATTCATATGACTTTAATGCCATTTTTCATAAAACTGACCAAAACTGTGAGATGAAATTAAGCTGCTATGTTCTGTTTGCCAATTAGGATTAATGCTGACAACAGAAACATATGCTTTATTGAGAATTACTGAGAACGTGTATTAAGTATTTTCTATGTATTTAATGTCTCAAAAGACATTAAAAGAAAGTACTGTGCTGATTACAATTCACATGCTTTCCCAGTTTATGCATGGTTACTGATTAAAAAATGAAGGTGAGTGGTGATTGTGATTCAACAGTTGTTGTTTTTCTAATACCTACCCGGAGTCACGGTGGTGGAGACAGGAACACTCTCCATGTCATCCTTCACAGTAATCACACTGACGTTGTACTCCACTCCTGGACTCAGATTCTCTAAAGTGCAAGAGTTCTGTCCTGCCTTCACAAACTCCTCTAAAGAGTTCCCTTGCTGTCCTTTGGTGGGAGTGCAGGTCACCCTGTAACCCGTGATGTCTGCGGGAACCGAACAAGTGTCACCAAGCAGTACATTTGTGTAGTGAACACATGAGCTCATTTGAGAAAGGACAGAACCTACTTTAATAACACAGTGTTCCTGCGTTTCTATTTTAGACCGAATTCATTTCCATGACTTTTCATGGAAACTTTTAGGTGTTTGCATGCAATTGCTGGAACATTGGGATTCATGAGTTTGGAACATTTTATTACTAGTTTCAGTGATTTTATTGATAAAGATCAGCATAAGAGATGAATTCTCCAACAAATCAATATCTTGTTAATGAAGTATATTGTGTAAAACAATAATATACATATACATATGTACTCACAGATATTTATTTATTTAATGACAAATCTATTTCATTTTTAATTTCAATTGCTACTAAGAATATATCTATATCTATAAATATTTATATATAACATTTATTTGATGTTTCGAAAAGTCCTTTACTGTTCCTTTTACTGATTTACTGTATTTTTGCTCTATTATCAGAAATTGTGCAATATCATTGCAATTTAAAACAATCACTTTCCATCAGATTTTTTCTTCAGTGTCACATGATCCTTCATAAATTATCCTAAAATGCTGATTTATTGCTCCGCTTATTATTATCAAATGCCATGCTGCTTGATAATTGTTGTGGAAACTCCTTTAATGTGTCCTTGCTAAATAAAAAGATCAATTTATATCAATTTAATATCAAACGGAAGTGCATACTTGAACAGAAGTGTATTTGTTTTTAAAGCTTAACAACCACATTTAAAACAGGATTTGTTCTAGGAGCATATTAGTACTAACCTGGGATTTTAGCATCGTTCCATTGAACTGTTAGCTCTCCAGTGTTGGGGTTGGACTCCAGGTTCAGATCCGTGGGTGGAGAAAGAGCTGTAGACAGATAGTCATAAGGCAGCTGCACAACTCCACCAATAACGTCTCTCTTTCACACTTCCAAAGCTCAATAAAATGAGGATGGAAAAAAACTGTTTTTTCACACTTACGAGTGACCACGCGTCGAGTGATGGGGTTGCCATGCTCATGACCATTGATTACCGGATGGACGCTGTAGGTGTACTCGACTCCAGGAGTTAGACCTGAGATGACAACACTACCAGACTCTGAGATCACGTCCCTTGGAGCTTCTCCACCTTGGCTGGGCCTCACGGTCAACTGCAGAGCAGAATTAGACGGTAAACACTGTGCATTGTGGAATCGTGGAATGTGAAATGTGTGTGAACTTGAGAGAAGACTGTCAAAAGTCAGTTTCTCAAGAGTACTTTCACATGTGTCTTACAACAGCCATTAAACCAAGAGTGATTGCCTATCGCTGTGCCAAAACAGCTCTGGCATGTTTCAACTGTACCTTGTATCCAATTTTAGGCACAGGGGTCCAAGAGACAATGATGGAGGTGTCTGTGACATCGGTGTTAAAGTGAGGAGCATTTCCCATCGGCTCAACTGAAAGCCAAAATATACAGAATATATTGCTTTAGCATTCTTTCAGCAAATGTATTTGGAACTTACAAAAAAAAATAAAAAACAGAAAGCAGAATCTCACGTGTGGTGAAGGAGGCAAGGGACCCCTTACTAAGCACATTGCCTTTTTCTGCGTGCAGAATGGCAGTGTACTCAGTATCAGGCTGCAAGTTGAGGAGTGTGTACTGAGAAATGCGGACAGGAATACGCAGCTGTTTGGGGTTTGAGCCCTCCACAGACAGGAAAAGTCTGTAATTTGTGATTTGTGCCCTAGGAGCTGACCAGATGATTACAGCACTGTCTTCAGTAACGTTAGTGAAATGAATATCGGTGGGTGCGTCAGGCTCTGTGAAGAGAAAGATTATTGAATATCTTTTTTATTAAAATAATTTTAGTAATTGTTTGTAAATATATTATGCAATGTCTCTCAAGAAGATTTAGAAACAATTCTTCCCATTTAATACTAATTTGATATATTATAGTCATTATGTAAATTATGAAAAATATCTGGTTTATTGTTGTTTATCAAATAAATAAGTAAAGTAAAACTTTTTATGCATCCCCTCTATTCACAATATTTTATATATAAAATATAATATGTATATGTGTATAAAATATATAAAAAAAAAATTATCTCATTAAAGGAACAGTTCACCCAAAAATGTTAATTCTGTCGTCATTTACTCATCAGTTCCAAACCTGTATGAATTTCTTTATTCTGCCGAACACAAATGAAGATATTTTGAAACAAAATAGGTTTTGGTCACCATAGACTTCCATAGCATTTTTTCCCTACTATGAAAGTTAATGGTGATCCAAAACAGCCTGGTTACAAACTTTCTTCAAAAGGTCAGAACAAAGAAATTCATACAGGTTTGAAACTACTTGAGGGTAATTTTTATTTAATGTTCTTACTTGTAGCTTGCTCTCCAACCAACGGCTCGCTCTCTTCTCCTGATTTGAGAGCAAAGATGAAGAAGCGATAGAGGGTTGCTGGTTGGAGGTGTGTAATCTCAGCGTAGGCATTCTGGGTCACTGGAAAAGGGCGCTCTCTCTCGACCAGCCCATCTGGACCCACCTCGCCCACAGACACACGGTATCCAGACACCTCTGTGGATGGTCCGCTCCAAGTGATTGTGATCCTAGAGTCAGAAACTTCAAAGAACTGCAGATCGGTTGGAGACGGAACTTCCTCTGTGGGTAGAAAACAATTTTATTTTTTCTTTCAGACTAACATAGATAGTTAGTTGTCAGTGCTATTCTAATACTTGCTCCTCAACAAAACCTCTTGAGTCACAAAATCTGAGTCTGACCTTTCTTTGAAGGGCTTAAGTTTACTGTAGCCTCTCATTCAAACATGGCAATCCATGTGTTTACCATTCTGTAAAACTTGCTCATCTGAGCGAAGGAATTCAGACACCCTACCGACAAACCAGCCGGCCTGACAGGGAAAGAATAATAGGCTTTCAGGACTGTTTGTTTTAAAACCAGCCATAATGTTTCACCAAACCTTGTGGAACCATTTTTGTAGCATTTGCATCATCTAGATTACGTAGAAGAATCAGAGCATGCTATAAAGTCAATGTGGGTTTTACACCAGACAAATGTCTCCTCACGGAGCCCCCAGACAGTTTTGCAAAGTTGCAATGTTTGCTGATTTGCCAGATCAGGATGAAACAGTCAGACCTCTAAAATGTTCTCCCAGCCGGCCCCCATAAAAATCAAGATCTGCACACTTTCGACATATTACCGTATAAGGGATTCATAGTGCATTTGGATGCCGACTAGCTGACTCAACTCAAATGTGATCTTATCTTTGGGCTGCCAGACAAAACACCTAAATCTAGTAAAAGAAAACAATAAAAGACATTTATGGCTTGATGACATCATGTTACGTTTCCACTGCGCTACGGAGATCAGACCATTTGTTAAACAGAAGTTATTATCTTCAGATGTATCCTGAAACACATCTGAGGTCAAGTAACACATCTCAGCTCTAAAAATGATGGTGACTCTCATAAAACCTGTTTAAAACAGATACAGACAGTAATTCACCCCAAAAATGAAATAAATTTAAGGTTATATTGGATCAAACAGAAGCCTGTTCTAGAAACATTATTTAATTTATTTTATTTTTACATTGTCACCTCATAATACTTCATTCTGTGTTTTAATTTCCCTTTTGAGAGATTCACCCACATACCTGCCAGTGGTTCCCCAGCAGTTGTGACCTGAACAAAAATAGGTTCACTCTCCAGATTCTCTTCCACTGAGTAGATGCTGATGTTATAGAGCAGACCGGGGCGAAGATCACCCAGGGTCAATGAGGTGGTTGTGTTAGCCAAGTTCAGCTCAGTGCTACCAGAGCTACCCTCTTCAGATGGTGTGTAAACCACACGGTAACCTAAATAAACAAGACATACATTTGTGTACAACTTGTGTATAGTCACATAACAGTTTGTTTTACTACTGACTAAAAAAAGACGGGTGTTTACCCGTGATGGGAGCCACAGGTTTAGACCAGCTTATGATGATGGCGGTCTCCCCCAAAACCTTTACTTCATGATCAGAAGGAGCATCAGGAGCTGTGGAAGCACAAGCCAAGATGATCACATCCCCATATAGTCAAACACTTCAAGTGAAAGTATTTCTCAATATTGTCTAACAAACTATACAGTAAATGAAAAGCTTATTCATTAAGCTTTGAGATTATATACTTTATAAATCTCAATTTCAAGGACCCTTATTACTGGTTTTGTGGTCTGGGGTCACATATGGCTCATTCATGATGGTTTTATAGGACTAAACGACTAAGAAAAAGCAAAAAAAGACAGAGAGTAAAGGTTTACCTGTGGTCTGGGAAGTAGTAAGAATCAGGTTAGGTTCTCCTTCTCCTGTCACTTCATACACATTTACAGTGTACTTCCTCCCTGGGAGAAGTTCACTGATGTTCACAGATGTAGCCGTATGAGGAAGGTCTGGAAACGCATACTCGGGTTAGCAGGTATTGCAAATATAGGCGCTATATTCAAGTTCTACTTACGGTTTTCTATTCTCAGCTGACTAAAATATACACTTGTGATGCACATACTAACCCAAAACCATGGGCTGTCCGGTCTGCCCTCCCTCCTCACTCAGCTCATATTCCACCCTGAAGCCAGACACTGTGTCGGACGCAGACACCCAAGAGATGACGAAACTGCTGGAAGTGATCTCAGTCACAGACTCTGAGGTGTCCACCATCGGAGGAGGAGGGGTGGTCTCTCCCTCAAAGGGTGTCACTAGGGAAGAAAGAGAAAGGGAACATTAACAAACGTGACTTCTAAACATTCGGTCAAATTACAGAATTCAGGAATTATTTACGCTTGGAAACTGAGTGGTTTTATACACAAATACATGCGCATGCACATTTAGTAAATGAGAACCATAGCCATTTTGCAGCGTTTGAGGACTTACATGAGCCATGCACGGTGGAGAAATCAAAGCGAGTGGATTCTCTACGTCCAAAACGCAGGATGCTAATGAGCTGACCCTCATAGGTTACTCCAGGCTTTAGTCCAGCAATAGTGTAAGAGTTCAGATGACCTGGAATAGTGACCTCCATCCATTGGGTATGGGTGTTTTTCTGTAAAAAAAATAAAAAATAAAAAATATCACATAGTTTTTATGAGACAAATAACCTCTCTAAATGAAATCAGAATGCAATTTGATTAAATGAGCAAAGGGCACGCAGCATGCACACAAAAGAGACTCACCGGTCTCCATTTGAGTATGTACTGTGTGATGTGTGCAGAAGCCGGAGCGTTCCATTGGATGGGGTGGGAGTTGGGCTGGTTGCCAGATTCTGATATAATCACCTGGACTGGACGATGACCACCTGATTGAGATATTTAATAAATATTAAATATTTGTATATTTTTTTTACAGCCAAGAGCATCATGCTTAGCAATACTGTAAAACAACAAATAGAATGCCAGTTGTGGAAGCACTGTTTGAATACTCTGAGAAAAAATGTTTTCTGGCCTAAAAATACATTATGGTTGTTCTAGAAAAGAGAAAAAAAAAATGTTTGTAGCGTTTGTGTGTTCTGGTCCTTTTGGGAAACGCTGAAATGGGAAACGTAGCACTAGCCTGTGAGATTCTTACCACAGATTCAGCACAGAGACATGAGGATGAGAGGACCACCACCGTCTCAGGCTTTTAAACTTTCAAATCCAGCTTTAAAAATAACAACAGTTCTAAAACCCCCAGCAACTTTTCTGAAGTGGCAAATCTCTATTATTTACCCAACACTGTATATAAATCTCATTTTTCTTCAAGTGTCCTGCAGCCTCATAAGGTAATATCCCCAAATTGCTTCTGATTTTAATCTGGTCCTCATTTTTCCCCAATTACTGCCATGAGGGTAGCCTGTACACAGCACTTAAAGTTCACTTAGTCTGCATTACGTTCCGCCAGCTTCTCCCCCACTGTTCCCAGCCTTCTCGCAGCTGGCCGCCATTACTGAGGGATATTGCTCTGGGGCTGATCACTTCTGACCCCAACAAGCTCTAATTAATGCAGACCTTAACAAAGTTTGCAGTGGAGCTTTGTGGTTCTGTATAAATACAAGTAAATAAAAAATACGTGGTCTAAAAAAGATTTGGATGTAAAAAAAACACTATAGTTGGGCGATACAACCAAAATATTGTACTCTTATAATCACATTAACAGTAAAAAAGTGTAGAGTTTGACATGTTTATATAATATTAAACACTAATGTTAAAAATATTGTAGTAAGAAAGATTTTTCTATATGATTAAAAGAGACAGTAAAATAAAAGCTGCTCTTTTATAGTTTTTTAATGTATTTTACTTACTATAAATGCAATCACATATTTTTCCAACATTCTAGTCACTAATAAATGTATTGAATGCATGAAAACCAGGTTTAGCATGGCACAGCAAATCAAAATTAAATCACTATTATAATCAACAATGCAATCTACATGACTACTGTATGTCTATGCCATAGTTGCAAAATCTTGGATTCTTTTAAAATAGTAGAATCTCACATTTCTACCATCACACGCTCTAGCCCTAATTGTCAGTTTTCCAATAGTTTAGAGACTTGAGGCAACCATTAACAATAGAAACTACGTAATCGCTAAATGACTTTACAGATGTTGTGCATGCAGAAAAAGTAACAGGTTTGGTTGAATTGCAAACTTATTCCTTGCACAGGACGAAAGAAACTTGAAGATAAACAAACAGTGCCAAAAGGGCTGTAGGGGGTGATTGAGACAGCTGTGTTGATTGGGTGTGTGCTTTTCTCCATCCATAGAACTTCAAAAGAACAGATGGCAAATACAAGGCATGGGCCCACCCAAATCAAGGTGTGGACGAGGGCATCTTAAAACTAACATCCTTGATTTCAAACGCTAGAGGATGAGCATTTGTTGAAAGTTGTAAAAAAAAAAAAGAAGATCACAAGGAATAGTGAACCCTAATCGCCACTCCAACAAACACCTGGGAGAAACAGCAAACAGCATTCTTGCTCTCAGTAAACATCTGGAAGCCTTTGACTTCCAAACCTCTCCCCACCCATGCCCACAAGACTACTTATAGAAGTACACAGCGTGACCCACATGTGTGTGTGTGTGTGTGTGTGTGAGAGAGAGAGGACGGGAACATGTGCCCCATAAAAGATGCTGTTTACTTACCAGAGAACGTCTGCTGAGGCTCGCAGCTCAACTCTCCAATGCCATTTCCATAGCAGTAACATCTGTAGTGGATTCCCTGAATGAGTTTGTCCCAGGACTCTCCAATCTGATAGAAAACTCTAGTCTCTGGCTCCTGGCACTGATCTGGAAATGGAAATCGGAGTAACACGGTCATTATCCAATCATTAGTTCGGTCATTTATAGGGAACAAGGCTAAAACCTGTTGATCCTAAACCTCCAATTTGGAGTAAAAGACATTGTAATCGTTTCAAGAAATGTTCATTTAAGCAAAAGAAGACAAATGTCTCTTTTCTCTTCTAATTGATGAAATCCTAGCAGCGGCCGGCTCACCGATTGCGTCGCACTTCCAGCGTCCGCGGCCTTGACCGAAACAGGTGCAGTTCATCATGTAGCCTTCGTCGTGCTGTTTAGTAAAGGTCTGATTGACTTCGTAAGTCAAACTATCCACAATGCACTGGTCTGAAGATGAAAAGACATATGCATGTTTGCACAATAATGCATAACTTCACATTCATTACAAATGAGAAAGAGAGAAATTACAAATCTCACCTTTGAGTTGCGAGTAAGCAATGCAGCTCCATTCTCCACGGCCATTGCCCACACATGTACAGCGCATCATGTGACCCAGGACATCGTGGCGTCTGTCCCATTGATCACCCACACGATACATCACACCCTCATTAGTGGTACACACCTCCTCGTGGGCTGATGGAAAACGATCAACAAACATTTTAGTAAACTGCTGAAATAATTATGGCCAAACCTGAAGATATTTAAATTCTCCTCAACTGACCTGCACAAAAAAAAAAAAAAACTAAGCAAACTTATTCAGCCAATGAAACAAGCATATATCTGTTCTTCATAGTGGCTTCTTGAACAAGAATATTAATGAAGTACAGCAGGAGCCATAATGGATCAGTGGGAAGTTGGGGCAACTATAGCTTTTAAATTAATTAAGTTTTTTATATAGTGCTTTAGAAAATACAGAGGGTTTGAAAGCAGCGTTGCAGTAATAAACAAGAAAATAATAGTATTAAATGTTCTTTAGTTATAAAAGGAATACAATTCAAGCCATACATCAGCTCTAAAAAAGGCCATTATTCAGCTCTGTTTAGCTCAGTGCTGATTCAGTTAAATTCATGTCGCATTAAGTTATAACTAAGTTCATAAGTTATAAAGCAAAATCAATTTAGCTAAACAGCAGCTCTGCAGAAGGAAATAGAGTCATTATTCAACTCAAGTGTGATTTAGTTTAGTTAATAATAATGATCGTTAAGTCAAATTATGAATTATGAAACAAATTTAATTCCACCAAAAGTAGCTCAGAGCTAACATTGATTTTTGAGGAAGAAAAACCCAATCCAGTTAGCTGGATTGTTTTTAATGGCCTGAAGAGATCAGCACAATTAATCAGTTTGGGGGTTAATTAGGGTCAAACAGCTAAAACCTAATCCTAATGTCCACAGATCCATAAAGCTCAAGACAGTTCCTCACAATCAGCCTTAACTGGGATATCTCTGATCTGTGTATCTGGTTAATAAAAGAGGACGAGAGTGAGGAAATCTCTCCAGGGTTAAGAGTGGAAGAAGTTGCACAGCTGCCCTGGAGACCAGCCAGATGTGGGAAATGCTCCACTGCCGACCAGACTCTGGTCCAAAGCCAAGCTCCCCTCCATCTATGTGCGCTTAAACAATAGCTGAAGCTTCGAAACTACCCACATTTTGCAGATTCATTACATCAAGTAAAACCAACAAATCAAGACATTACTTGTACTGAAACCCAAAACAGATTTATGATAATGGCTCCTGGGTTGAGACAAGAATCTCTACCCCCTACAAAACAAACACGACAGGGCAACACAAAAAGCAGCTCTGGTTTCAATCTATGTCAGCTCACCAATATCAATAAACTCCCCAGGGTTCGCCAGGCTCTAACTGGCACCCTGGTGACACAGACACCCATCAAAGCTGAGTCAGAAAGAGGTGTTTATGTAAATACAGCAGAATGGGTGCTGAGTGATCTTTTGTTTCACATAGTTAACATCCTCATCTTAACTGTTATCAGATCTCCTCCCATACAGACCACAAGGTAAGCTGTGAGACGCATGTAGTGACACTTATTTTATCTATTCAGTCTTTTTGCTTTTATGCCCGAAGGTACAGAATAGGACCTGAAATGCGATGAAATGTAAAGAGTTTAAGCTTAAGATACAATGATGTTATTAAGGCACGTTATTAAGATCCAGGATAGTTAGAGTGCTAAAGTGCTTTCATAACATCATAATTCTCCATTTACCTATGTTCCAAGATCCTGTCAAGTTGTCACCTGCTACTCTCTCTTTCTCTCTGGCTCCAACATTTATTGCTAGTGTAAAACTGGCACTTACCTGCCATGGGACAGAAGCCAAACCGCTGCTCCCGGTCATAGTTATAAGTTGTGCCGCACCATTTCATGCCATCTCTCCTGCCGTCAGCGGTGCAGTCAGTGTAGTTACGGCCATTGTATAGGAACGGGAATTGACAGAGTGCACCATTGGAATTTCCTCCTCTTGTTGCGACCATAACTAAAAAATAAAGATATTTACTAGTGTAAAGAAGTATTAGTTAAACAGTAAAATTTTAACTTCCAATTAATTTATGACAGGAACAGTCACCCAAGGGTTTGTGGTTAAGTGCCTTGAGAGTATAATTGTGATGGTTCAGCGCTCTTTCAGGTTTGGTGAGCATTAAAGCATAAAAATTAACAATGATTATAAACTTACCATTCTTGCTGGTACAGAAGGAGTACTTGTAGTCTTTCTCAAAGTCGGACGAGGTGCTGCACCAAAGCTGCCCATCACTGCGTCCCTCAGACGTGCAGGAGTAGAACGTTTTCCCCATGAACACAAAAGGGAACACACACGGCTGGCCACTTGAGGTCCCACCATACACCTGGGGCTGGCTCTCTGAATACACACACAGACACACAACAATAAAACATGAGATACAAGCACAGCATGCAAGCTAAATGAACACTGATCGACAATGACACTAACCTGACTCTTCACAGCTGACACCGTTGCCCAAGCAGGTACACAACATCTGTTTGCTGCCCTGGGTCTTGAGCCAGCGCATGCCCAGGGCGTAGGAAACACCTGCGTCTGTCAGACAGGATCCCTCCGCGGGGTGTTCAGGCACCCCCTGTGGCTGGAACACCGCAGGCTGGACATTGGTCACCACACGAGACCCAGTACCTAGTGCAAAAACAACAGAAGGATGCATGTTTTGTCTCAACCAGGCAACTAGGGCCCATTAGGGGTGCCCCAAATCATTTAAAAGTATTTATATCAACATAATCTTAACAAAATTGCTAAAATGCATTAAAAATAAAAGATATACAACTCTCAAATTAAAGAGACTGGACATCAGTCACAAGACACTGACATCCAAAATGAGTCTCGTATTTGAGGAGTTGCGACAAAGCAACTGTGTGATTTCAGAACACTTGGTAAATAGCACACAATTCACAGTTATAACAGACTTGGCTTTTTTACTGTTTTTTTGTGTGTGTGATGATACATACATGGCAGCAAACAAATTTGACAGATTTCTTTTTAGGTCATCGTTTCTTAAGTTGTTTTTCTTTTTATTATTATTTTTAATTTACCAGGTTTTTTACATTTTAGGCTTTTCAATTAATATTTATTTAGTATTCAGCTTCATTTCAATTATTCAACAATGTGAGGTTTTTACCCAGGCTAGTGGTGTGAAGGGATGCATGTCTCTCGCATTTCCACTCTCCACGTCCATTTCCTGTACACAAACACTGTAGCACATGTCCGCGAGAATCTGTCTTGCTCCACGTGTCTCCGATCCGGTAAGAAGTGCGTGTGTCCTGGTCGTTACAGCGATCTGTGATGCACACACAAGCGTACAAAGCAGATGTTTCTCATCAGAATCATGTGGCGGGTAATTCTTCTAAATAAATTTTTTTTTCAAAAATGCAGTAAGGTAAAACTTTTTCCCCTCTTATACCCAGTTTAAAAAGTCCTTGTGCTGAAGCCAGAGGGTTTAACTGCGCTCTGAGTGGATAATTAAAGTGAAATCCAGTTGGACAGATGGGAGATTGGGAAAGGGAGTTTTGTGTGGTTTGGACTGTTGCACAGTTCAAAAAAGGGTGGGGTTCTTACTTCGGGATGTGCATGTAATACGTCCACTTCCTTCTCCTAAACAGGTGCAGTCCACCATCATCCAGCCTTGGTAGGGTTTCTCCCAGGTCTCACCAACCATGTATGATGTGCCAGCAGCATTGTCAAAACAGCGCTCCGCTATCAAAAAAAATTATGGATATGATTATGATAACACTTTCACTTACATGATGAATCACAGTTCCTTTCCTTAATGTCCAAAACCACTAAAATAAAAAGCCTAGTGAATCACTTGATGATTGCAGTTTCTTGCCTGTGTCGAGATATTTTGTATTGAAAGAGGCAATTTGGGTGGGACATATTGGAGGGATCGACCCTTTTAAAAACAAAACAGCTGATAGGTTGCATCACAGCCATTGACCATTACTTGCTTCTTAAAAGCTACATGTGGTATTAGGGGAGGAATATTACTTTTCTACAAAGCATTCGATTGGACAAAAATCTGTACTGCAGGATGAGTCATGAATAGTTTTGGTCAGTTTAAGAGAAGTGAAAGTGTCATATAGCAATCACACAGACAAAAAGCCTGCTGGGCTTTTCAATGCTCAAACTCACCAACAGGTTTGCAAGTCCACTCTCCTTTTCCATTTCCCAAACAGACGCACTCCAGCATGTAGTCTCCAGTGTCATGGGGTCTCCTCCATGTGTCTCCAATCTTGTAAGAGTGCCCTCCCTCATGACAGCGGTCTACAACAGAGGTCAAGTAGATAAACAGCAGCACAACTCCAAAACGCTTCATTTTCAAAGTGACATTATGTACAGTGAAGGAAAGTTCCAGTCTACCCACTCCCAATGGTGCAGCTGATTTTCCCTCGGCCAGAGCCAATGCAAGTGCAGTCCCAGATCATCCCGTCCTTGGGCCTCTCATAAGTCTCTCCAACCCGATAAGAGCGGGCATTTACTTTATCATAGCAGGTTTCCTCGGCTGTGAACAGACATGGACTTTGTTCCTCATGCCATTCAGAGTTAACACTTCAAATGCAAAATACATTTACATGCATAGAAATGGCTATAATTTCACCAAGTGAGGAAACACCAATGTAAGAAGACTCACCATCAGGCTTTGATTTACACTTTATTCCAGAAACACCATGACAAGTGCAGACCAGTGTGCTGCCCAGATAACTGCGCTCCCACTGCTCTCCAACTCCATAACGCTGACCATTCTCAATACAGCCATCTGCAAAGGACACAATAGAACTATTCTGACTAAGCTCTACAGTATTTTTACTTTCTCAACAACAAACCACGATCACACAAAGAAGAAAAAACTATCCATGATGCACATTTTCCAGCGTGTAATTAACCCTTCGCGTGCGCAAAACCAACAATACGCTAATACAAATGCTAATTCCGATTAATCAAAACAAAACAAACACATTTTGGAGCGTGTACCTTGGGATACGGATGACACCGAGTGTTCCTGAGCTTGTCTCTTATGTTTTCCCGTTGCTTTCGGCAAACACTGCACAGTGCAGGCGAGCAAAGCCACCGCCAACGCCGTGCCCAACGGGCCACCGGTCATTTTCGCAGGTGAGATGAAACACAAAAATACCGATAGTTGAACCTTCCTTTCCTAGCAATGGAGGCTCGAGGAGACGCGGTAGCTCACTGGCTGGGGGATTCAGATTCACCACAGCCTCTTCAAGTCTCCAAGTTCCCCGTTTCTCTCCCTGTGCGTCCTGCCCCTCCTGCTCTCGCGCGCACCTCTGCGGAGAGCTCAGATGTACGGAGCGCTTTTATTTGACCTCCACATTGAGCCCTGCCTGGAGGAGGAACTACCTCTGCACACGCGTACGAGAGCCACACAGACACCCAATCTGAAGCTCGCCTTTTGCGTACAAACTTTAGAATAATATCAATGCAAAGCGAACGCTCTCAAACAACCACTGTCAGTGCAGTCACCTTTTGTTTTACAAATACCAATACCCCAGTGCTAAGTAATGACCCAAATCTGTCCGTTTGAGGAAGCCTATGAGTCTGTCCTAATCTAATAGAGATCATGCTACAGTTGGAGCGCATGAATGTCCCATGCATGTCCCATTCACAGATGGTTCAGGGCGCTGCATCCATCTGAAACCAATTCTTAACTTTAATAACACTTCCCTAGTGGTAAAATAAAGTCATTCCCAGTTTACTAAAGAAATTAAGATTGAAAGAGGACTGATAAAACATGATGTAAGTGGAAAATAAAAAAAACTTTCTTGACTTTAACTATGTTTGGTAGTCTTTCCTGCTAGCCATGAGGCTGAAATTAAAATGTGTTCATCTCAAGACAACCATCCAACATTTTCTAGTTTCAACATCCTAGGATATTCCTAAATCTCTGGCACCACTTGTGAAATACGTGCAAATGCATATTTAAAGGCCGACAGTGCTGCCGCTTTGACCTTTATAAATGTCTTCGCAGCAGGAGTCAAATTTTAATGTCATCAGTAAAACATTACACTCACTGTTTTATTTTTGCTGCACTTAAAAAAAAAAAAAAAAAGAAATATTTATAGACTGATATTTCGGCTGATATAGTAATGTTAATGTCTAAGCCCATTGGGAACTACTTAAAACCAAAAATACAGATTGTATCGCTACCTATGTTCCAAACATGATCATTTTAGTAAGCAAAGACTTTGCTTTGATGTAATATTTACTTTTTGTCCCATGTCAAAATAAAATTATAGTTCATAGTGTGAGCTAGAGGCTTGTGTTTTGTTTACCCAAGTTTTTTTTTTTTTACTTTTCTGTCTGTATACGTTACCTTTTAGCCTGTCTTGCAGGTCATTCATGGAAATGTCAGCACTCTCTCATTTTAAAACTCTAAGCCTCTCTCTCTGTGAATGGAGGCAGCTGCGCTGACAGAGCTACCATTTAAACATCATCAGACTTTAAAAAAAACTGCTTTCTGAGCTTTTTATGTTTGTAATAATCCTACCACCATGTAGTTCAATTCCTCATATGATGAGAAGAGACAGCTTGTCGCTTAACAGATGATTCAGTGATTTCCAGGCCAGATGTTTGGTTTGACTCATGCTTTACTCTGCATGTCACCCAACTTCTCCCTCCGTTGTCATTCTTTACCCTCCCCCAAGATGAGTATAATCTATGCTTATGAGCTGATATGCAAAATACCTCTTTCTCTTTTAATGAGCTTATAAATACTTCTGTCCACAAAGTTGTAACGACATTTTGCTCTTTAAACATCTCAGTTAATCCAGTTTTCTGTTTTGAATTTGGATGACTCTCTCAACATGTTGTTCTTGGTGGTTCTCACTGCAGCCCATCCTGTCATCAATGAGGCACTTGGTCTGTATGAATCAGTTTTGATTTCCCCAAATTTTGGGATAAATTTGGGTTTTTATGAGCACATGTTGAGGTTTTGTCTTCCTGTGCTTTGGTTTCTTTGGATCTGAAACCGCTTGCAGTGGTGGGTGGCAAATATGTTCTTGTTGGGGGATTTTTGTGGAAAGTAGAGAGGTTTCTGAGATTAAACCTACAGTAAAGCTGCTGTATCTTGGAGGTGAACACACTGAGAGTGAACCCAGGAGATTTCACTCCTCTGACGAAGGCGTGGATGTGTGAACACATCTGCGTGCATTTGCCGTGACTCAGTGGATGACTCAAAGCCAGTGTTTCTGTGCTGCACAACAATATTCCAGAAATGATCAATGAAAATATCGACAGCTGACCGACAGTTGATAGATTTGTTCAGGAAAGTTATTGAGTTTTTAAATAAAACTATAGGCAATTGCAACGGGTGCTGGGTAGTTATTCTGTAACTAAATTGCATGGGCGATTTTTAATGCTGAGGGTTTTTTTTTCTGCCCAACTGTTGGGTTTATCCTGTCTCTGCTGAAACAACCCAGCTGCTGAGTAATAAGTGCACAGGGTTTTGTGTCTTTTACGGGAGAGAGCGATTCTTAGTGCCATGCACCGATTGCACTTCTTCAGCAAAATAAAGGTTTGTATACAGTTTATTTCATTTATAAAATCTTTGCTGCTGTAAATTGTATGATCTTATGCAACACAATATAAGGACTATGTCTCTGTCAGCTGTCCCTGCCTAAAACACAATAGAAAATAATGGATTTATTGGTTATAATGGGAATTATATTGGTTTAAATGGAATGGTGTCTATTCTGGAAAAATGCCCAAAACATACTACAAAAAGGAATTTTGTAAAGGTTTTACTGAAAAAAAAAAAGTCTATTGTTTTTTTTGTCTATTGAATGAGGTGTCTCATTCTCATGCCTTCTGCTCAAACAGAAAGTAGGTGCATTTCCAAAATTACCACCAAGCAAAATGATGAGCCTTAATAGGACAGGACATTGGTAATGTCTAGTCTAAGCCCTTTTTAATCTCTACATCTCCGCTGCAGCGTATGACATCATTCTCCCAGAGGACAGGGGTGGGGTACAGCTGCAGCCCCCTTCAGTTTACCCAGACTACACTAAACCCCCATCAAATCAACAAGATCACATCTAACCGCCGTTTTCTGCTTCCCAACTCACTTTTGAATGCCATGGGTTTAGCTCTATTTTGTACCTGTTGTTGACTGAAGAGGGACGCATGTGTATTACGCGCACTAAAAATAATCATTTTTGTTTGATCCTGAAATGTGTGCAGTTGTCCTGCTGACCATGGCACAGTGTGGGATACAGTAGTTATCATCCATGCATCTGTCAGAAGAGCTTTCAATGGCAATGGGCAAAGGAAGCCACGCACTGATAAAATGACTTGCCAGAGGAACTAGAGGAAGTTTTTAGTTGGTTAAATGGGCGTTTGTTTATTTGAATAAACTGTCCATCATGCCATGGCTGCTCCTGTTCTGATGTCATTGTTGTGCGATTTTTGCAGTTTATCAGAGTTCAGAGGGTAAAGGGTAAAGATCTCCTCACGTCTCACACACATACTGTATAAAGTCGTTCCACTCATCACCATGACAACCCAAATTGCATTTAGTCAGTGATGTCTCAGAATTTCCTTTCCATAGTCTGAAACGCTGCACAGAGGTTATCCCTGGTTACAGCAAAACACACAGAGAAGAGCAACAGGGATGCTTACAAAGTTGTTGAGTCGCAGAAGTTTGTGGCTGGTGTGTGTGGGTGAAAGTTCACACAGAATTTTTTGTCTCTCTTTTTTTTTTCCAAAGCTTTGCTTTAAGGCAACAGCATCCTATACACCCCCGAGATTTGTGAGTCAGAACACAGTCTGGTAGTGATTTATGAATGAGCTTTGGTCGGCCTTTTTCCATCATTAACTCTCATGTTCTGTTTGGACTGACTTCCCTGTCTTATGTTTGGGGCCCCAGAGAATAATGGATTTCCAACACTAAATTATAAAGCATTTACAATAATAACAGTAATAACAAACTTTAAATACAATAAATAAACTTACAATTGGAAGAAATGTGACCGCTGTACAGTATATTCAACCTGATCTCACGGCAATTCATACATATTTTACGAGGTGGCTAATTCGTACAAATTCATATGATTTTTTCTAAATCGTACGTATTTTACGAGTTGCCAGTTCGTATGAATTTGTACGAATTACCTAAAACCTAACCCCGCCCCTAAACCTACCTGTCATGGGGTTTTAGACAAAGCGTACAAAATCGTACGAATTAGCATGAATTTGGCACCTTGTACGAATACGTACAAATTGATTGTGAGACTGTGTGGGTATTTCTATAAGAGTATGTTGTATAAGTTTGTGTTCAGTTTGACCAAATTTTTCCATTGTACTGCAGCGTGTTGCAATGATCACCAAAAATAATACAGCAGAACTGTAGGATGAAATTCAAGATTTTAAAATAAAAAAATTGGGCTGCACCAATTAATCATACATAATATCACTGTAAGAAAATGCATGCATGTTTAACTGTTAAATGTTGTAAAAATGCTACGGAAAAAAAAAAAACTGTTAATAGGTTCACTGTAAATTTTCCGAACTATATACAGAGGAAAACTGCAAAACATCCAACCTGACATTTTATGTAACTTTACAGTGAAATTTTACAGTTTTAGACATAAATAAATCTATGTATAATTTGCAGTCGAAAACTGTAAAATGACATTCCCAGAATTCCCTTGAAACACTCTATGTTTGAAAGCATTTTGCTTAAATAATCATGTTTTCAATAGTGTTTTTTCATCAGGTATGTGCAATTGGGCTTTATATTACATCTTCTGTTGTTTAATGTTTATTGCAATGTACAAGTGTCATGTGTGTTACCATGATGGTGTTTTGTGTTTATATATTTCGTAACAGTCTAGAGGCGTAATAGTTACGCTAACCACATTTGCATATACCCGCCCATGCTTACCATTCAGAAGGGTCGATGTGCAATCTCAGAACAACAGGTTGTTCCACAAAATCGGCATCTTCGTCTGATACAGGCTCAAACATATAAGGTTG
>JAUMHQ010042159.1:0-11216 GCA_032361165.1 Enteromius paludinosus | reverse complement strand
TATATACAGAAGAGAGACAATAAATAGCTTATTCAAACATTTGGCAATTTATTTAACTTTATTTTTAAGCTATTTATTTTATACATTGGATTTAACATATAAATGCACAGTTCTTCATTAAAACTCACTTAAAATAATACTCTCAAAAAAATAATGAAAAGAACAAATTTAAGACATTTTGCATGCACAGGCTTATATCTCAGGTCAGTGTCTCCAAATCTCCGAAAAATGCGCTCCAGCGGCAGGAGGAATGTAATAAGTGTGTGTCTGATTATAGAGTGGATCACTGACCCCCAGCATGCTGAAGGGTCGTATTGAGTCATCTGGTATTTTTCAAGCTGTATCACTGGTACAAGCTATAACACACACACACACACACAGCGGAACTACTATTCTGTGCATCAATGTCTCTGCAATAAAACATCGTCTTTTAACCTAAAGCAACCAAAAATAAAACACTTTTTTTTTCCACACAAGTAATGCACTATTCTTAGTACCGAACGCATGATTTTCCAAATATGTTGGATTCTTCCACACAAATGTCCGGCTGTTCTTTCCACATTCTTGTGCATGGAGCAAACTGTCTGCATTTCAGAACCCATTGCGAAACCCCTCATGATCGGGTCTAATACACAAACAATGGGCTCAAGTGCAGTAATCCCACCAAAAATGTGTGTAAACATATAGCCGTACTTTATTAAGATTAAACTAACAAAGGTTTAAATCACTTACCCATGGAGAGACAATAGGACATTGATTAAAGAGGAGGAGATTGGGTCATGATGAGATCTGCAGTGTCCCAAGCTAACACTTTCAATGTAAATCTATTTACAGACTAAAAAAGGTGGCTGGCAACATGTGATCTCCCGTGAAGCACATTCTTAGAGAGAGGGAATGTGCTTCAGGTAGCCTAACCTTTCAACAACAAACTACCACCACATTACAGACTTTCATGGCTGGGAATGAATACGATTTGGGAATAGCCTAATGCACGAATGAATGTCAACTCCATAACATGACACTAGACCAGAAGGTATTTCAATAACAACAAACCAAAAGGCATATGAGTGCATATGGCTCATTCCTGAACTTTTGAGATTTTGCCCTCAGGCCAATTACTATGAAGTGTGAACATCAGCTGAAGGCTGACTTTTATAAATGTGTCTCAAGGAAGCAGGTGTGTGGTTGATCTATTTATCACCTCACACCTGTGCAGCAAGATTTGGAGGTTAAATGTCATCATGCCATTATACTGAACATGACACGCTGGAAGAAAATCAACGAGCCAAAGTACCGGGATACCTAGGACTTGCCGACACAAATAGTTTGCAGTTCATCTTTGTGGTTAAAAAAAGATCGTTTCTGAAATAAAATCTCAAATAATAACAACGTATGTCATGATATCAAATCTTGATCTAAAAATGTAATTTCTGATTTCTGATCAGTGAAGGGTCACTGTCCACACACACACAGACACAAACACACACACACACACACAGACACAAACACACACACAGAGAGAGAGAGAGAGAGAGAGAGAGAGAGAGAGAGAGAGAGAGAGAGAGAGAGAGAGAGAGATATAAATATATATAGATATAAGTATAGTGTTTTGTCTCTTTGTAATTGAAAACCCTAAAATAAAGATGCACATAGTATATACACATATATAGGACATATTTTATATAATTATATTATATTATATGCATTAATATCTTAATTTAACTAAGGCCTAGTCCTGGTTTAAACTAAGCCATGTTTGTGAAACTGGGTCATTGTGTTGATAAATAATAAGATGGCAGTACTGACACACAGATATATATATATATATATATATAAGTATATATACCTATATATATGTATATATATATATAGGTCTACATTATAAATATTCTTTATTATTATAAATAATTATATTGTATATATTCAGTTATAGAGGAAGAAGATAAAAGCCCAAAATACAGTGATTTTAGCAAAAGCTAACATTTCAAAACTGAATAAACGGGGAAAATATATTAAGTACACAAGTATAATATTAATTAATTAATATTAATATTAATTAATGAATATAATCAGACAAATATTTGTGATGTAACGTTAGGCTATTTCCATTTTCGTACGACAGTATATATTTTAAGAAGCTGTATGACAAAAAAACATGTGACAAAGCAAAGAAAAACAGCTATCGTTCACGAAATTATGCGGAAGCTTGCTCCACTGAGCAAGTTTAGTTTCGCCCGAGCAACAGAGCAACAGATGCCGATTCTAAATTTGAATTCTACTTTCGCGAAAGCTCCAAAAGAGAACGGCTGCGTCATAATGGCCCGGTACGTCATAATGCGGTGCATAATAATGCGTAACCGTCCCCGATTCTCAAACTCGCTAACAATAACAAAACGAGCGCGCAGCGAATCCAGTCGCTTAAACGCAATAAAATGTGTAGCATGTGCAGCGCACAGGAAAATTCTGCATTTCTAAGTGACTTGACCGAGTGTCCAAACCAGCTCCTGGGCGCTAAACTTTTCTATTCTTCTTTCGCCCTAACAATGGCCATGTAAATAATGCATGTGTGTGACAGGTGCAGAGAGAGCGGTGCTTCCGTACACACACGCTTCGCGAATGACATTCACAGTGTCCATTACCTGATAAGAGTCTCATAGGTCTGTGTAAACGTGTCCAGATCCTGTTGTCTGCTTTCTTCTGTCCACGAACCCAGTTTTATCTGGATGGCGACGGCTAGCGAGCGCTTCGCTCACTCGCTGTCTTCAAACCCGCGCGTCGTCGGTAGCGCACTGGCGAATAAACCCGTACTTCTGGAGTGAGGCCATTTCCCACCTTTAAAAAACACGCAAGGATTTCGTAAAGCTCCACGGAGCCCGCTGCGGCAAACACTGCATTTCTTCACCGTATTGACAGGGTTCACGGTTACGTCAGCACGGCCCCGCCCACCCCTCCTCATCGCACACACCCCCTTGGGAAGCCACGCCCATCATTCCAAAGCAACTCGTTAAACCCACAGTTATAGAGAATAATCTATCCACAAAACATTTGTATTTGTAGTATATTTTCTGGAATATCATATGATGACCACGTAATGCGAAAGATAAAGCAAAAAGAAAGAGATGCATCCACTGCTATGCGTTTTTAAGAGCTAACAAGCTGTCTTAAAGGAACAGTTCACCCAAAAATGAACATGCGCTATAAATGTCCTCACCCCTCTGGCCATCTTATATGTAGTAGATGTTTTTTTCTCCACAATAACACAAGTTCAATAAATGTAGCGTTGAATCATTTGCTCATCAAAGTGCAGTGAATGGGTGCCGTAAGAATGAGAGTCTAAAGTAAGTATATTAAGAGCGCAAATCTGTTCTGATCAAGAAACAAACTCAACCAAGGCACACTGCATGAATCCCTTTTAGGAGAAATGCTCTAAAGCATGACAGCAGCAGATTTCAGTTTACTGATTGTGCAATATTGACCATCATGAGGAAACTACTCTGGGAAAACAATGCTGGGGTTTCTTTGGGTTGTTTTTTTTTTCTGGTTTGAAATCATTTCCAGAACGGAACAGTCTGTCTGTAGTTGTTTATTAATGAAATGGCTTTTTAAAAAAAGTGTTTTTTCCCACCTTAGCTGTAAATGTATAGTGTGAATAGTTCTGCTTGTTATTTAACTCAACTGGCCTTAACTACAGTATTTTGGACATCGTAATTACTACTGTATCTAAAGAACCTCTGCAGTTGCATAACTGTTTTTATAGGTGACATCAAACGTATAATTAGCTGGAGAGCTTTTGTCAAGCAAAGATGATACAAAAACATACAAAACAGAATTTGGTTCACTGAAAAAACTTCTGCACATGAAATATCTGTGGTCATAATGCATATAGAAATATAACACAGAATCAGACGCATACAGTTGGACTAGTTTTCTTCAGCCAGTCACATGTGACTTACATAACAGCACACAGTTATGAGTCAAATCACTTTAAAAGGCTCTTTTTAGTCACATATTGTAACTTAAATGGAGCAGGCCTCCAGCAGTCAACAAAACCTTTAAAAGCAATGTCACAAAAATAGTCAGAGGCATGTCACGCTTTTACTTTATTCAATTACCCAAAACACAGATCAATGACTCATTGGGTGTATATAAATAAAAATCACCAATGTAACAAATTAATCTGGTGCACAGGAATGGTGTGCAAAACTCTTGTGATTTTTTTTTCTCCTTTTTTTTTAGATACAAAAAGACTTGTTTGTAAAACTGTACAAATATCTTTTCATTTGGGTGTATGAAAGAAGGAACGAGAGCTGAGAGCTACAGATTTTTAAAGATGAAGCATGTAATTTCTTTCAGTCTCTAGAATTATAAATAAACCATTCGCAGCTTGATTTGTCCAAAATGTATATATACTGTATGGCTGTGACTCTTTCTTGCACTGATTCTTTGAGAATCCTGACCAGCCTAAAACAGCAGCATTGGCTCGGCCAATAGCATGAGTTTGGGGCGGGGCTTTCCATTCGTCCGGCCAATAGCAGAGGTTTAGGAAAACTTTTTTGAAAACAGTCATTGCTGTTGTAATTCCATTCCCTGGCGGTAAAAAAATTGCAGACTTCACCTTTAATGGAGTGTTTTACGGGTGTGAAGGTGTTTCTTAGCATGTGTAGATGGTGCTCTTACAACAGAGACAGTAACTGTACGTAGCACAGAATGTGGCAGAGGCTGGACCTGGTGCCGGGATGTAAAGGCTGAGGGGCATCAGACAGATTAGATGTCACAGTTAATGTTACAAACATTAATTTTTCATCCGTTTAGAGTGCAACAAGGTGCAGCGTTTACACTCATCTGATTGAAGTACACACAATTTGTATACACAGCTTACTTACAGTACCAAACAATTAGTCTAAGTAAACACTATGTTAGAAAAGAAATGTGATTTAAAGGAAACATTAAAAAAAAATCAGAAACATTTTTAACAGAGCTTGATAAAATGATGAGATGCACAACACTTGGTTTACATAGGGTACAACAGCACATACAGCCAACTCATGAAAGAAAAAAAGCATTTGAATCTGTGAGCATGACTTTATTTTAGCTGCCTGAGACGCTTAACCATTTGCTCAAAATCCCCCCCCATTTAATTTCTTAAAGAAGTAGTTTATGCAGAAAATATTTTTTCCTCATTGCACATTGCAGTCCTCTGCAGTGAATGGGTGCCGTCAGAATGAGAGTCTAAACAGCTGATAAAAACATCACAACAATCCACAAGTAATCCACACCGCTCCAGACCATCAGTTAATGTCTTGTTAAGGTAAAGGATGTGTGTTTGTAAGAAGCAAATTCATCATTTAGGTGTTTTAAATTTAAAAACGGTTGCTTCTGGCCAGAATATGAGTCTATAATCCAAAATAACGCTTGCGGCAGTGAGAAAGTTCAACTCCTGTTGTCCTCTCACATCAAAATCCACTGATATATTTGTTTGAAAACGGTGCTTGATCGGTGCAGATTTCTCTCCAGATTGAGAATTTTTAGATAGAGGACTTGTATTTTAGCTGGAATTAACAGCTTCAAGTTAAAACATGTAAAAGAATAATTTGCTTCTTACAAACATGCTGATCTCCAGTTGTCAAGACATAAACGATGGACTGGGGTCTTTGTGGGTTACTTGTGGTTTATTGTGATGTTTTTATCAGCTGTTTAGACTCTCATTCTGGTGGCACCCATTCACTGCAGAGCATCCATTGGTGAGCAAGTGATGTAATTTCTTGATTCTGTTCTGATGTGGAAATAAACATCTTACATATTCCTTTAACTATTCCTTCAACACACTTTCCTTCTTTCTTTTATGAATGATCCATCAGGGCATGTTCTTCCAACAGAAAACGACGTGTCTTAATTGTACATTAAAATGTAAAACCTCCACCAAAACAACTTTTCTTTTTGTCTTTCATCACCCAGGCAGTGCAGGCTATTGATTAATATGAACTAGTCATCAAATAGCTCGAGTAATATTCAATTCTCACTGCATTACCAGGCATCCTGTGCCGTTTGCAAGAAAGACTTCATTGCAAGGACATTTCATAACATCATCACTGTAAAATGACAGCTAAAGGTTTTGACTTGCTAACCAGTGTTGTGCAAAATTCAGAATTGGCTCTCTTTCAACGACCCCTTCCCACAGGAAGTTAAATTGGAATGACAGGAAGGAAAATCTATCTATCTATCTATCTATCTATCTATCTATCTATCTATCTATCTATCTATCTATCTATCTATCTATCTGTCTATCTGTCTATCTGTCTATCTGTCTATCTATCTGTCTATCTATCTATCTGAATATGATATTTAACATTGCCTATATGCAATTTCATATTTAGATAAAAAAAATAAGAAAAATGCAACATAAATGTTAACAGTAACTGTACACTCCTATTAGAACATTATATAAAAAGAGCTTTTTATTTACAAAAGTGCCAATAAAATAAAATAAAATAAAAAAATTAGTTAAAAAAAGTTTTATAGTTACAAAAGCTGTTCATGTTGAACAAAAAAAAAAATATTCCTTTTAAACTTTCAAAACCTTTCATTTTCTAGTTAAAGATTACTGTACAGAATTTCTTCAAATTTAAATCCATTTTAATTCTATTTCCCTACATTCAAATTTTTTGAACCTCAATTTGCGAGTTTGCTAGCTCAAGATTAAATTCAGGAAATCAAAAGGCTTCTTCAATTCAATTCTGAATGGAGCACAACCCTGTTAACACACGCTGATATGAATGTGAAAAGGCTGCTCACTATACAGGAAAGAAACCAGCTGGCCTCCAGTTACCACATTTCATAGAAACACCAACAACAATACAGATGCTGTTTTTAACGTTCTGTTGACGTCATGGGGCACTTGTCTTGAAATGAAAAATCCGATCCATACTTTGATGAAAAGCTGTAAGAATGCATCATGTCTGAAAGCCTTGTGTTGTGTCTGGGGAGACACTAATGAAAAGGTCTTCATGTCAAACAGTGCATTACATCTAGCTGGTGGAAAAATCCTTGCGAGCACGAACCGGAGATTAAAAATGAAAACGAATGCTGTGGTTGGTTCTTACAGTATGTGCCTGGTCGTTCTGTCTGCCAGTTCCTTTGCCATGCATCCAAACATTATGATAAGAGCTGGTATCAAGAACGTTCTTTCCTCGATGTGCACTTACAGGACGTCCAGATAGCTGATGCTGATGAGATTGTCCCAAGTGCATAGTGAGTATGACTCAAAAACAAACCAATAGATACTTAAGTATGTCGTTTTTTAAAACCATACACTGATATGATATGACTATAAAAACATAACTTGTAAACTCCATCAGTGCTAGGGTGAACATACGTCCTCTTTTTCTTACAAATGTCATAGCTGGGATTTCTAAATTGCCTAAAATGTCCAGGTTTTGGCTTTGTTTTCCTATTGGTATATTGTTATACATTATATGCACATGCATTTGCATTACTGTGATGTTCTCTGTAGATCCCGCCTTCTTGCATGCCACGATTGGTCGATTTTATAAGTGCTTTTCAGTCATTACTTTCAGCAAGTATGAAAACATGTGGAAAACAAAGAAAGAGAAAGAGGACTATGTGTCACCCGAACGATCCAATAGGAACAAAACAGACATGCCTTTAACCAAAAAAAACAAAACAGTGTATGTATTTACATACGAACTGACACTGCAGTAAAAATTGCAGCCAGAGTTCTGAATTTCAGCCAAAAGCTGATCAAGTCTTCATCGGTTCCCCAGGAAGTAGGTCGGGTTGGTTTTTTGAGAGGTCCGAACAGGTGCGAATCCTCCACCCACAGTCCAAACAAACTCTCCGGCAAGAGAAAGACGCCAACCTGTGATTTCTGGCGTTTGGGATCTCTGAGCGGGCGCTCTAAAAGTGCTTCTCGTGGTTTGTTTGAGCGGTTTGTGGAGGCCCTATCGGCAGCATGGAGGAATATGGAGGATGAGGGGTTGAAGGTGAGGAAATCTAGACCTGCGTGGAGTAGGAGCGGTGCAGAGCGGCGGAGCGTCCCGCGGAGTGGGCGGCGCAGTGGCGCGCGTGCTGGGACGGCTGGTCTAGACTTCGCTGGAAATGGAGCGAGACGGTATGAGGACATCGGGGGGGACGGGGAACCGATGAGGCTGATGGTCATGTGATCTCAGTGAATGGAGATCCCCTTGGAGTCTGTAAGGGGGGAGAGAGAGAGTGTGAGGAGAGAGAGAGAGAGAGAGAGAAAGGATGAGAAACCAAGACTGGAAGGTGGAAACTGTGTTTTCGGATAGAGCAAAATTAGTGATGCACCAAAATTATTTTTTACTGACACATCACAAACCGAAAATTAAAACGGAAACCAAAAGTAACATTTATTTAATACTCGACTACTTGATGCACACATTTAAAGTTTACTTGTATAACGTACAATAATACTGTTTTTAATAATACTATTTTCTACTATAATCTACTACAATTTGGATGAAATCATGAACAATTTGCGAAAATACAGTGAATATGTAATATAGTGCTTATATTTATCTCTCTAGAGTTATTTTTTCTAGCTAACTATCGAGTTTATTGTACCTGAATGACTGAATGACTAAGAATTCTGATAAACTGTGATAAAGTCGCAATTATTTTTTAATAAAAAAAAAAATTCTCACAATTCACAATTTTTCTTGCAATTACGAGTTTTCTTCATTACTGTGTCTATATCTCACAATTACTGCTGTCAAACGATTAATCAAGAACATATGTGTGTTCTGTGTATAATTACTATGCATAATATATAAATACACACACATACCATATATATATATATATATTTTGAGAATATTTACCTGTATTTACATGTCTATATTTATATTCCTAATTTATATTATAAATAAATATATTTAGAATATAAACATAGCACAAGTTTCTGACATATATACATGTACGTGTGTGTATTTAAATACACAATGAACACACATTTATTATGTAAACAAAAACATTTATTTTGGATGTGATTGTGATTAATCGTTCGAACAGCACTACTCGCAATTTTCTCCTCAGAATGATACTGTAAACAATGTCTGTACTGCGAAGGTTAGAATTAAGTAATCTGCAATTACGTCTGAAAAAATTCAGTGCTGGGAGCAAAAAAGGTCGAAATTAGCTTTTTTTTTTACTGTACGGGGAGAAAAGTCAAAATCGTGAGAGAAAAGGACTTTTTTATATTTTTGGAATAGGTTTCCATAACGTGTTCACCAAACAGTCAAAACCTGACATACTGGACATTAAACATCACTCTTTGGGTCAATGATTTCGGCGCCCTCCGTGACCCCTTCACTAGGTTGCCAAAATTTCAGTGCATCACTAAACAAAATATAAGACTGAGGGAGAAAAGGGATGACTGTATGGTCAAGGTGACAAAGAGAGGAAAAGAAGGCAAAGTAGTTTCAAAAGTGAGGAGGATGAGGGTGGCCTACGAGGGGAAACTCACACAGCGGTAATTTTTCCCAGAATGAACCATCTAATGGCCTTCCGTCTCTGAAGTTCCTCATGCTACACAGTCCATTTTCTTTGTCGTAAAGAAGGGAGTAAAAACTCCCATCAACCCACTGAGGGATCAACGAGTTAATGGCCCTAATCATTCTGTAATTAACAGTAATGTAAGCTCTCTTCGGGATAAGCAAGGATCAATCCTCCAGAGCGTCAGTGGGTTTTGCAGGGTGCTGTGGTTGGTGTTTGGGTTGTACAGGTTTGAAATGCTAGTAAAGGGAGAAGGAGGGCTGGGTGGGTCACATTAGGGTCCACTGGGTCAAACACAGAAGGACGGGGTGGGGCGTAATCCATCCCCCTTATGTGTGCAGCCCTGCCACTAACCCACTCCCACCCCTTACCTGAGTGCCACTTAACTTTTCAAGTGGACTCTCTACGCAGGGCAGCGCCACCATGGGCATGCCCAGCACAGACTCAGGGCGCTGGGGTCGCACCGGAGGGGGTGGGGGCTTTGTCTGCTGGAAGTTGTTGATCACGCACGTCACCTACAGAGAGAAGAGAGAGTGAAGAAAGAGAGGGAATAAAGAGCAGCAGCAGTGGAGAAAGTGATGGAGAAACTGCATTTTTCCGAAAGAAGTTAAAGGGATAGTTAACCCCAAAACAGAAATATACATGCTGAGGTATTGTTTTTATGTCTAATAAACAATAATTTAAGCAAAATCACACAGCGCTTTAACTATTACGATAGTTTCATAGTTTTATCAATAGTTCAAAAGGCAAATACAAAACGATTTAGTCACTTACATTTAAGGCGGAACACATCAACCCGATTCAGTCAAAGTTTCATTAGCCCATTCATAAACATCTAATGAATCACATTATAATTATTGAATTTGTGGATCAAATGTAAGAATTTGAAATGAAAGTTTTAACAAGATTAGTGAGAAAATGCCATATAAAGGTACAAAATAATGCTATTGGATGGATTAAATAGAAAAGCATGCAGATTTATGTCACAACTGATAGAAAATAAGAATATTGCTTCATAGTAGGTCATATTTGCCAAATAAATTTATAAATTATGTGTGTGTGTGTGTGTGTATATATATATATATATATATGTATCTATGTTTGGAACGACATGAGGGTGAGAAATTAATGACAGAATTTCATTTTGGGGTGAACTGCCTTTAACCAAGGCATTTTTAATATAGTAAAACCAGCAATATTGTGAAATATTATTACTATTTTAAATATCTTCTGAATATTTTAATATATTGTAAATTATAATTTATTCCTGTGTTGCAAAGCTGTATTTTTAAGCGCCTTCAGGGTTACATTATGATTTGCTCCTCCAGAAACATTTCTTATTATCAATGTTGAAAACTACAAGTTTCACTATGAATACGGCAAAAAAAAAAGCACCTTGGAAAAGAGGGGCGAAGTCAGCGGAGCTCGTGAAGATTTAAAGGGGAAGCACACAGAACAGAGTGATTTCAAGAGCTGTTTTTGAAATGAGCATTTTTTACACTATCTTTGAGAAATAAAAAAAAAACTATATTACAAACTTTCCATTAAAGGGATAGTTCACCCCAAAATGAAAAATTTTATGTTTATTTGCTTACCCCCAGGGCATCCCAGATGTAGGTGACTTTGTTTCCTCAGCAGAACACAAACGAAGATTTTTAACTTTAACCGTGGCAGTCTGGTAGTCA
>JAUMHQ010042158.1:0-11217 GCA_032361165.1 Enteromius paludinosus | reverse complement strand
TTGATCGTTTCTTGGAAAGTTACGTTCAGTTTTATAAAGTTACGTTCATTCTTATTGGCACAAAATTAATTCCATACGTACAGCATTGATGAGACCCCATACCTGTGAAGTCAGTGTTGACAGGCAAAGTGGAGCTGGGAAATCTGAAGTAGCCACTCCTTGTGAAGCGTCTCCCCCTTATAACCTGACCCTGAGCATCAGACAAAGACACATCTGTCCGTTCCACGTGGTACAGAGGTGGAGGTCCATTGAGCTTGGCCGGGGCATCCCAGGAAACCTTCATCACAGTCATGTTCAGCGGCCTTAATGCAGGGGCCTTCAGACCTGCCGGAGCTATCACAACAGAAAAGAGGAAAGGATGGAGAGATATGAGAATGAAAAAAAAGAGATGTGCATTTATAGCCATCACTCAGTTTCATGCATGCTGCTGTAATGATCTAATGGGGCTCTCATGTAGGCTGAGAGGAGGTAAATTACCTCGGCCTGACACATCCTCTGTGCATTTAGCCCACTCTGCCTGTCAGGCCGTCCACACCAGCAGCGCTAATAAAAACCCTCCATAGGGAATGGACGTGTTGTCTTCCAAGGCCCATCACGGCACACAAGTCATAAATTACACTCAATCAATAGCACTTGAGTCTATATAATTGAAACTCTGATATCATTTCAAATCCCTCCCGCTGATTTAATAGGATTTGTGTGAAGTCTCGCTGGACATTTATCGTTTTTGCCTTAAAACATAAGGCGGTAAAAATGAAGTGTGACTGACGTGGCTTCACGTGCCCTTAAGTACTACAAAGGAAGTGATTATTCATAAAGAGTCGCAGGTGCTGGAAACTCATTAAAGGGACAGTTCGCCCAAAAAGGATAATTGTGTCATAATGTACTGAAGCAGCGATTTGTGAATGAGTTGTTATTTTTAGTAACATGAATCAATTCATTTTATGTATCAATTGATCCAGTTTAGAAAATATTTTAAAAAGCCCAGAATATTCTTCAAAACATTTATAATGAAAATAGTCATAATGGTTTGGAATGACATGAGGGTAAATGAGTAAATGATGACATCATTTTTATTAATAAATGTGACTTTCATTATGTAAAACTGGAAATCTTTTTTTAGAGGCAAAATGAAAACAACACAGTCTTGCCGCTTGTTTTAGCAATTCATCTTTTCTTTTTCAAACCAGCGTATTTAATGTTTTGACATGGCTCACAGGCTCTGCAAAAAGGTTAATATTGTCTTCATCATTTTAATGACCAAGTCAAAGACAGACATGTCTAGCACCAATTACAGCCTGAGTGTTTACTGTATTTATACAGCCTGACATTTTCCGTGGAACTATAATACTTATTTCTGTTACAGGAAAAGTATTGATTTATGCATAATTGTCTAACCCTCTGGTGGTAGTGGTGGTGGTGGGGGGGGGGGTATATGCATGCCGTATTTCGAGCCAATGCGATGTGTACAGGCGGGGGTACACTTGTTCTGCTTGTCTTTATGGATGTAATATACATAAAACATTACCATCAACTCTTGATTAGCTGTTCACATTTCAACAAGATCAATAACGGCAGTGTGCTTCCTTTTTAAAATGCTACAGGCTTATGTCCTCATCAGAGAGGGCATGTGTGCTCAAAAGAGAATTATGGTACCTTTTACATAGAAAAAAGGAGAAGCTTTTTGAAGGGATTATGGATATTTGTTGAACAGTTTTGAGCAGTATAATATAACATATAACAAACACACACAATATATTAAAAAAAGAAAAGGTATTTTAAATTGCAATAACATTTAACAATATAAATGTTTTTACTGTATTGCTGATGAAATAAATACTTTTTTTTCAAAAAACAAACAAAAAAACACTTACAATGCCCACTCTTTTGAATGGTAGTGTACGTACTGTAAGAAAATTGTCTTAAAATGAACCCTGCATCTGGCAGGGCTATAAATTGTGTTTTTTATGCATTTGAACCAATCACGGCAGCTTGCCAACCAACAATTAAATGGATTGCGCACAATGATTTTGAATAGTTACTCTTTTGCTATGCATGCAGAAATTTTATTTGATCTGTGTCACATTCTGCCTTGTTGATTAATGTAATTTTCATTGATTTGTTTGGAATCAAAACCTTGACCGCAACCAGGAACAAAATATCAAATATTGTGTTTGCTGAGATCCTTCCAGTCTGTTCAATGAAACCTGACATTGCAGTGCATATTAGTAAAGATAAATCAAAAACAATTACATATCGCCTTAAAGAATGTGAATTAAAAGACAAATCTGACTCATAAAGTTCAAATGATTGGAAACAAACTCTCTCCACTACTGTGTTCTCTAGCTATGAGAAGCATTAATCTACAGTTTAACCAATCTGCTATGGAGATATGAATAACTTAAGTGACTCATTTCAGGGGTGTGCTATTTAAAGCAATTTGATGTCATTCCACTCGGAGAAAGCGGATGCTGACTTCTCGGTTTGAACAGATGGTAATTCTGTCTAATAGTGCATTGATGTAATAGTGATGTGCATTGTGTATACAGACAGTCATAAAACGGAGGTAAGGCTCAAATAAATTGCAATCATCAACATTAAATCCTGGCAGAGAAGTGGGCGAAAACAAGGCTTGAGGGAGACATAGTCTTGAGTGGTCCAGACAACAGGTTGTGTTGGGTTAGTCAGCGTGCTGTTTGTTCAGACATACGGGAGGTGTGCATGGACGTTAAGAGCAGCTTGTGTAGGAGCAGAATATTAATGAATTAGAGACACAGCAAATTCAGCTTAAGTGGTCGTAAAAGGAGCTTTCATTTGAAAAATTAAATCAAAAATGGTATAAAATGGAATCCGCAATGAAAACGAAAGTACAAGTCGACTCTAATATCAACAAGAGGCAAAACAAATACTCATTTATGTCTTTACATCTAACTACCGATACCCTATGCTGACAAAAATCTCTTCAGCAATAACCCTATAAACAGAAGCAAAGCATTAAAAGTCTCCCGCCATATGGAAGAGCCGATGACATCGGCAGCTCCATCGGCTGTAGCATATTGAGCTGACCATATGTTACAGCGGCGCTGCGAGCCTGACTGATTCATGCCCATCACATTCCACTGTATCAATTAAAGGCCCTTGAAGGCTGCATGATTTGTGCCTCTGTTATTAAACCCTGCTAATTCATCCTACTTACATATTCCTTATAAATCTCCGGGAGTGTGCAGTGATTCATGGCAATCGTGGAGAGCGCTACGGCACATTTTTCTCCTTGTAATTAACAGTAAATTGTTTTTACTGCCGCACAATGAATTTCTCGGCTTGGGCCGCAAATGAAGTAGTAAGAAGCGGAGTGGAGAATCTGGACTGAGGGGTTGGTTTAACTCATTAAGCAGTCACGTGAGCCAATGTGTAAATGGCAAAATAAAGGCAAAGGCAAAAAACTGAAAGGGGAAATGAGGCAGGTTGTTGTCAAGAAGTGTATTGTCTTCCTGTACAATTAAGAAAAGGACCAATCCGGAAAGGCTAAAATGAGGATACATATATGGGGTAAGATGGGTCGGTTTCATCTTTTCTACAAATGTGTAAAAGACATTTTTTTAAACTGCCTAATACAAGACTTTGCCTAATGTTGGATCCATGTGATATCCTAGAGGATCACGCATCTACTATTTATGTATTTACAAAATTGCCAATTTTCATATACCACATTAATAATTCCTTGCATTTAGTATGTTTTTTAAGCCTTTTAAATTACAGGGACACTGAAAATGTCCTCATAAATCACCTTCATATTGTAATACCCATCTCATACTAGGGATGGGAAGATTCCCCGATTCGCTCGGTGCATTGGCTTAAAAAGTTAACGATGCGATGCATCGGTTTAAAATGTGTGCATCGGATACAAATTGGCACTTGTATCGCGATGCATAGTTTCTATCATATCTGCATCGGTAAAACCCGATTTATTTCTTTATAATTATTAGTAGACATACTATACTTTCATTATTTAGAAAGTGGAATTTGTAAAATATGTCGTGCCACTATAAAATATACAGGCAGCACGACGAATCTGACAACACACTTGAAGCACCGACACTGTGTGGAGACTCCTCCTCTCAATCGGATTCAGCTGAACCTGCTACTGCTAGCGGGACGGCGGGTGAGCAAACGATAAAAACTTATTTTCAATCGCAGCTGCCTTACGCCGCCGGTTTCACACTGCACACGTCAGCAGCGCGTATGCAGGGCAGAAGCAGCGCCTGCTGATTGTGCTTCATACTGGCATAGTTTGTCGCGCGCAGCTGAACCACAGCTTGTACTGCAGGAGGCTATAGACAAGCATCTTATTCCTGGCGTATTTTCAACCACGTGCTTTGATTTAAGTCATTGCCAGCATACTTTGTTATGCGACTGCCTTATTATAGTTCACACAATAAACTTGAGCAAAGTTTTCAATATGTGTGTATGAAAAAATAGCAGAGCCTGTCAGGAAAAATTATGTCTGACCCTTCTCACATTTTGTATAAGAAATATTACATTTTTCCAGGCAACAGAAGGCTTGCATGCAGATGCTAGATTGAATAGGTTAAGCTATATATATATACACGATCTACATTATCTCTGATATCTTCAATTTATAAAGATCTTTTTTTTTTGAGCCCAGTAGACCTGGGAAGACCCGTAACTCATTCAGGACGCGCGCTAGGGCTTTCCTTACCATAATACACCTAGAAAAGAGACTGCCGTAAAAAGTTGTCTTTGGCGGGGAAGCGTTGCGTCTTAAATGACGAGATATCTTGTGGGAAAGAGATAAGAACCGTTTTTATAGAATTTTGTACACTTTTGTTACTCTGCAAAATTTGGATACACAAAACAAAAAACAAAACTAATCAAACAAGCAAAACAAATAATACACACACACAGACACAAAATAAAACAAAATATGAATCAAATAATGTCAAAAACACAAACAGAATTATATTTTTTTTATCTAAATGAGCAAAAATAAAATACAGTATATAGTTATATAAAAGGTGACAGCAAGAGTGAGAGAGAGAGAAAGAAAGAGAGACGGACGGAGAGAGACATCAGAAACGCCTGATAAAAAAAATAAAATAGTGTTCTTGATGACATACTTTCAGAAATTGCGCAAGGAACGAACCTTCCTTCCTCTGACTGCTTGACTATTCAAAATTCATCAATTTTAAAGTATGAAAATAATAGAGATAACCTGAGAGTGAATCTAAAATAGCTTTAGTTTGTATTCCTTTGAGATAAAAGACTTCCTCTCTCAATTGAGAGCAGGGCAGACCATATGTGCTCCAGTTCACCGATGGGTTTACGTACACAATTAAAGGTGGTCTGGCCCGGCCTTCACCGAGGGAGACCTATTCAACAAACTGACTATGAGCAATGACAGACACTTTCCATTAAAGGCACTTCATTAATATTAACATAAGAATTAACACCTATTCAGGGTTTTCTCCTTTCTACGACAACATATATCAGAGTGCTCACACGTAATTGGATGTTGAGTGCTCACACGCATTCTGTGTGTGTGTGTTCCGTTATAAACAGTGCATTTTTAAAAGTAGAACAGTTAGAATTGGTTCTTTAGTTTGGATTGGATTGGTTCTTGCATCAGGGACGATACAGCATTGCTGAAGGAGATTTTTAAACCAATCGGCAAACAATATAAATGAGAATGAAGCAGATCCATAGCAAAGATTCAGAAAAATTAAAACATAGCATCAAAGACTGCTCATAAGGTACACTGGATGTAGATCATAGGGACAGTACTGACCGGAGGGCAGAGTCCGGCCTGATGCAGGTGGACTGCTCACACAGCCCTGTCTGTTGCATACAGTGATTGTAAAACTGTACTCCTCATAGGCCTTCAGTCCTCCTGCAGTGTAACTCCGCTCCTGTGCTGATCCACTGTACAGCACCTAAAACATCAAAACATGCAACACTGAGTACAGTTTAAAACATGTAGAAATAGATATGGATAAACACAGCACTAATACTAGCAAACACTGTTTTTAGGCTCTTAAACTAAGATAAAGTCCGTGCCAAGGTCTTTTTGTTATCATTTTAGCCATGGTTCTCATTAGGACACTGTTTGACACAAGTTTGAATCAAGTTCACATCCTTTGTCTCCTCCCTATTTTCAGTCTTTTCTCAAATAAACATACAACAAAAGTAAAACAGCTGACAATGTTATTTATAATAAAAACTTTATGAAAATGTTGTCAGTTACACTAGAAGACAATAATAAAACCTGCCCTGTAAAAAAAGCATTCAGTTAAATTTAAAGTTAACACACGCACAGGCAGCTGTAGATTCACCGTAAAATAGTGATACTGTAATATTTAATGCATTAAAAATGAAACAAATTCGAAACAAACACCTTAACATGTTATATATAATCATATGTGATGCATTAAACAGATGGTTCAGGTAATGTCCTTTACAGTTTTACACTGTGAATTATATTGTAATTCATTTTCACTTCCAAAAATCATTACATTTTACAATATTTTACAGCAGAATTACATATAATGTGATGTTAAACCAATTTACACTTTTAAGAGTACTTAGTACTTTCATAGCATTTTCTCTGAAAAAATATATTTATTTATTATTAATTTTACTTATTTATTTTACAGTTTAGCCATTAATTTACAAAAATATTGTGTATATATATGAAAAAAAAAATATTTGGCATATTTGTGAGTGGTGATGTACATGAATTCATGAGTACACTGTTTGAACCTTTTCACTGAAATAATGAACTATAACAAAAAAAGGTTAAACTATTTGCTGAATAAATGTATTTCTCAATTTTTTCAAGGTAAAGAGAGAAACAACCTAGGCAAACATAATCCTTCAGACTGCTCAGCTGTATAAGGCAGAGTAATATAATGTGAAAAAAACAGTGATGTAGAAAAGCTGTTTTGAAAACAGCTGTAGTGTACTCAGTAAGCACTTGCTGATCATGTATATGGTAGTTCTTACAACCACCCATAAGTCCACATGTAGACCCGCAAAGATCCCACTTTCAGAGTTTTCAATACCTGCCTGACCTGACATATTTATAAAAAAAAGTTCATATCTGCAGGTTACTGATTGAAAACATCATCAATGCTAACATACACTTATCACACTAATTAAGATTTAAGATAATGAAATCCAATTAAAAAGAGGGTTGTTCAGGAAAAGTAATCTCAAAAAACATCCTTGAAACATTTGCCACGAAGACAGGAAAGGTGATCCTGATATGGAAAACAGTGCTTTAAATACAGACTAACATATTGAAGGCAGCGCTGCCTTTAACCTTTAAAGGTTTGCTACCCGAACGAAGACAAAAAACACAAAGATTCACATGAGTAATAGAGGAGACCTTTTTGGACAGTTCAGCCCATGCCACATGCATACTGGGACACAAAGCGCAAGCTATGGAAATATAAAACTGGACAGAACTGGGGATAAAAAATAGCCTCTTTTGTTTCAATAGAAACGTGCAGCCTTCTTTATCAATACAGCAGCACATATCAATGAAAGAAGTGGAGCAATAGGAAGTGTTCTGTGTGATGGATGAAGCAAAGTACAAGACAATATAGCCACAGAAGCTTCAAAAGCTGTGTGCCAACACATCAGAATATTATGCCCTTTTCTATCATAAAAAAAAAAGTTGAATGTGCTGAAATGGATACCTGTTTTACTATAGGTGGAGCATATGGGTTGGACATTTGTTCTTGGTGAAGGTTGACTCTGTACTCAGTCACTTCGCCCCTGACGTCTTTGTCCTGTGGCGTCTCCCAGCTCACTCTGAGCGAGGACGAGGACACAGGGGACACATGAGGAGAGGGCATGTACTCTGGCACTGTGGGACAGAACAAATAATTCATCAAAACAATAAAAATGGTTCTTAATCAGCATTTTTGTCTTGCTATCCAGCAAATGAATGTACTTGAGATGAAAATGTGTGCACTTTGTCTATTTACATGTTTGCTCTATTTTTGTAGAGAATACTGCCATTAAGTTTCTTAATTTAGTTTTTCAGCATTTTAAGCAAAACCCTAACAGACATAATAAACCAAAAAATACATTAATAATAACAATAGTTGTTGTGTATATAAATGTATATGTATATGTAGTGAAAAATAATGGGAAAATAATAAACAAACAAATAAATACTGTGGAAATACCGATACATGTTTTATTCCATTTAGAAAGCATCATTCATAAATTAGATTTTTTTTTCATTTGCATGATACTAACAAACTGATTCTGCTCTACACTGTTTAAGCCTGAATTATTTCAAACAGCTGTTGGGTTATCCTCTTAACACAACCTTTGACAAGGATATCCACAAACTCAAGTGCTTCTCGTCAAACAAAAACACAGAGAGAAATAAAAACAGTGAAGTACACCTCCCTCCAAATGTCAAAATATAGAGAGGAAGTTGACAGAAAAACTACATGGAACTTCAGCTGTCTTCTATTTAAATAAAATAGAAAGCCTGGACTGGCTCCTTCCTGTGAAGCACTTGTGGTGAAAATGTATCCCACATAAACAATCCCTCACATGTTTATGCTAATTCCCAGTTTCCGTTTTTCAGGAACTGTCATTCTATGCTGTAACACTAGCCACCGATACTTTCTCTGCTTAATAAGCATCTCCTCAAAATCAATCCTCCAGGGCTCCCATCTAAATAAAGACCGAAGATGCAGGATTTTCTCTGTGGAACGGAGCCGTGTTTGTGGCCTATGAAATGCAATACTTGTTTATTTCAAACTGTTTTCAGTGTTGTTCAAGATCATTTGTTTCATAATCTCTTCGGATATAAAACAAAATGAAAAGAGCCATCCCTTACTAAAATTTAATACACAGTTTCATATCATTTTATAGTTAAACAAAACAACTTTAGATGGCTTTCTTTGATTGCAAAAGTGTGTCCGACTGACCTCCTTCTGCAGTTCGCCCCATGGCCCATTCGGAAAGGGTGCTGCCGGCCATGTTAACCGTAAGCACTCTGAAGCGGTAGATGGAAAAGGGTTCAAGATTGGACACAACCGCACTGCTCTCAGGCGGGGTTAGTGCATTCTCATTGGCTGAGCTCATCGATGGCCTTGGGTTCAGCCAGCCACTACTGAGGAAAACCCTTTGCTCTGGACCGTAACTGCTGGCGTTTCTCTCCTCATTCAGCAGCTGCATAAAAAGCTCATACCTGATAATTATACCTGGAGAGAGAAAGAAAGAAATGCATGAAACATACATATGCCAATACCTTCTTCCACAATCCCTTATTAAGCCTCAGAAAGAAGCAGATGATATTGAGATGTAAAACTGGCCATTGACAATACACAATTACAGCTGCTGCATGAAATTATGTAGAAAAGAGAGGCAGACAGAGAGAATCAGATAGACACAATTAAACGGAGAGGAAATTCATTGAGAGAATCCTCTAAGGGCACTTTATAATGGTCCATGTTAATGAGCTAATTTGGCAAAAAGCATGATAACTGGCATTAAAAGTCATTGATATACAGAGGGCTATTTTGCGACGCTTTCAATGGCGCGAGGCACAATACATAATTGTATTCAGCAATCAACTGCTTTAAATGTGAAATGTTTCTTTGCGGCGCGCAGTCCCATCAGTTTATATTGCGAAATGAAGCATGGGCTGAGCCTTAATCAAGCCTCTTGGTTGTAGATTAAAGTTCGTAAGGAATTAATTTTCATCCCGGCTGAGATCAAATGGCATCTCTATAATAGTATTTCTCATTATTGTAATGATGTAGCTGGAGACGGTTAAAAAGGAAGCTACGGCAGAGTGGAAGAGCATTTCAGCTCTGTCATATGCATTTAAGAGTCACTGTTAAATAAAATCATGTCTTACAATATTACTGCTCCCTATAAATAAAACAGGAGCGGGAAATTTCGGGACTGATCTGAATATTTAAATGAAAAAGACTTCAGTGTGTTTCAGTGTGGGGCTAGGAAATCAAAAGCTGATTATTTTAACTTCTTTCAGCATATTAAGTCTGGTGGAGGACAAAACGGGAAAAAAAATGGGGAAAAGTACCACAAACATATGTAAAAATCAGGGGTAGTGATCATTTTAACAACAAGAACATAACATGTACCCTATTGAAACTTGATACGATTAATTCAAATAAATCAAGTAAAACAAAAAAATTTTTTTTAAACTAGTGAGAAATGCGCTAAGTGCGTCAATACCATTAGGTAACACTGGAGGTTCCCAGTCCACTTTGAGCTGAGAGGACCCTAAGGTTGTGATTGTGGGTGCAGGCTGCTGCTGGGGAGGAATCTGAGCGGTAAGTACGATCAGACTCTCGCCGCGAGTGCAGCCTCCATTGGTGCAAGCCTGCAGACTGAAGTTGTATCGAGTGAAGGGTTGCAGCTCCTCAGCGGTAGCCTCTGTTTGAAGTCCTGTGTAGTGGATCCTCTCTTCTCCGGTCAGATCCTGTATCGAACTCAGTGTAAAGCTGTCCACTGGACCAGTGGTGTTCAAAGGCTCTGTCCAGTTAAAGGAGGCAGTGGTGGGCTTGGCTCGACCCACAAGGGTTAAGTGCAGTTCTTCTTGCTCAGGTAAAGTAGACAGAGTGCGTAGGCTGACCGTGGAGCTGCTGGTGTTAGCACGGATATTACTGGTGATGAGCTGATAAGAGTATGCCGTGTAAGGAGACAAATCAGCATCTGTGTAATGCAAAGTTTCTGTGTGAAAGAGAACAAGGAAGCTGTATTACTGACAGTAAAAACAGTAATATTGTTAAATATTTTTACAATTAAGAATATCTGTTTTCTATTTTAACATGTTTTAAAATGTCATTTATTCTCATTGCAGTATGCTCAAGAAACATTTTTTTTATTTTTTATTATCAATGTTGAAAAAAGGTGCTGCTTAATATTTTGTGGAAAGCCGGATACTTTTTTGTGATTCTTCAAACAAACAGAAATTGCAGCAATAAAAAACTTCTGTAATGTTATAAACGTCTTGCTGAATAAAGGTATTCATTTCAATTTAAACCACAACTTTTGAACAATTAGTAGTGATTTATTTTTATTAAAAACAAATAGTAAAAATCACTTTTTAATGCACATGTGCCATGTTCTTAGTGTGATGATGAGCTCCCGCTCTCACCACCAGAGGTCACTCTCACTGTCACATCTAAGGGATTGATATCT